>JAYESA010000717.1:0-109273 GCA_036927795.1 Iris macrosiphon
ATATATTAATAGTATATATATACTATATATATACTGTATAATAATATATAATTATATATATATATAATAATATATAGATAAATATATATTTATATAAATACATATATCTATAGTATTATATAATATATATATATATAATATATATATATATATATATATTATATATATATATATATATATATATATATATATATACATATCATATATATAATGATAGAAAATACAGAAGTACATATATATATATATATAGTATATATATATATATATATATATATATATATACATATTTATAGTATATTTATTGTATATACTATAATTTAATATTTAATAGAATATATATATAATAAATATATATATTAATATATATTAATATATATTAATATATATATATATATACATATATATATACATATATAAATTTATACGTAAATACGTATTTATAGGGGGGGTATATACTGACTGGTAGGGGGGCCCACGGCTCATCGCCGGCTGGAGGACGACTGCGGAGCGGCCGTGGCTGGCCGGAATGGCCGGGTCTGCAACTGAGCCCTCGCAACAGCAGCAGCGGCAGCTTGCAGTAGCAACAGCGGCGAGCTGCGGCGACGGAGGTGGCGGGGCAGGAGGTTAGGGTGGCGGAGGAGGGGGCGAAGAAAGGGTTGGTGGTGGTGGCGGTGGTCAGTGGTGGCCGGCGGTGGAGATTAGGGAGGTCGGGAGGGGCTCGGGTCGTGGTCGGGGAAGGTCGGTGGGGGTGCTGCGGGGGAGCTGGAGGCGGCTGAGGGTATCGTGGGGCGGTGGGGGTGGGTTGGTCCGGTAGAGGGCGTCGGGGCGGAGCGGATGGGGCCGGTGGTCCTCGGTGGTCGGAGGCGACGCTGTGGAAGGTCGGGGTGCTGGTGGTGGGTTGGTGCGGGTGTGGGTGCTGGTGTTGCAGCGGCTGCCGGCGGCGGCTACGGCGGCCAGGGCGGTGCTCCGGCAGCCGGGGAAGAGGGCAGGGGGGTGGCGAGTCGATGGGCGGGAGGTCCGGCGGAGGTGGTGGCCGGAGATGGGAAGGAATGGGGTTCGGGGGGGGTTATTTATAGGGTTTAGGGTTTAGGTAAATATGTAATTATGGTTTTTAGTTAGGGGTATTTAGGGAATTTTCTAATTAAAATATCTTTAGATATTTTGGGATATTTTCCTGATATTTTTGGGTGGGTCCTACGTCCAAATGGACGGTGTAGGTTCACCCTCCAATAGGAGGTTGACACCTCACACTGGAAATTTGCAAAAAAAACCCTGTAAATTTATAAATTGCACAAAGGCCATATTAATTAGGAAATTGTGCAATTACGCAATTTGTCTGGGAAAAACACCTTATTCCTGAAAATGCTAAAATGCACAAAACTTAGGGGAATTGCTGTGTAAGGGCCCTGAGGGGGTAGGGTGAGCCTGGGCAGGGACTGGGCCTGGTTTTTGGGTGATACGGGTCACCGTATTAATTAATTAATAATTAATGCGCATGGTATTTACTAATTATTTAGAGGTAGGTAGGGCCATAATTTTATTATGGTGTCAAAATACTAAATATAGTACACAGAATGTAGAATAATAACATATTTTTGTTTGGGCAATACAGGTGCATGTTGGGCCTCAAATCTCTATTTGAACAGAGATGGGTACAGGTCTGGAAATTAAATAGAAAATAAATACGGACGTTTGTAACGATATTTGTGCGACTAAAACGAGGCTCATACCAGCGTATCTGTGAGTTGCACAAAGTGCAGAATAATAGACTGGCATGTCTAGGAGAGGTATGTGAACTTTGTTTGGGGATAACAGTCTGTGTAATGCTATAAATATTTGTATGATGGACAGGTGTACAAATCAATAGGATATGTAAGCAAAATAAATTTAAAAAGTTACAATAATTCTAATTTGCTAAAAATAATCCTAATTTAATATTAACTACTGAAATCTGGTCGAGAAAGTTTACAATCTACCCTCCTTAGAATATTTTGTCCTTGAAATAAAAATAGACATATAATGAGAACGAAAGATTGATTTAAAATATTAGGACATACCCTGGTCTGGGAATAGATGGGGGAAACGCTGTCGAATATCCTCTTCTCGTTCCCAAGTTGACTCGCTTGGTGCATGATGTCTCCATGCAATACGAACTAGAGGGATAGTCTGGCCTCGCAACACCTTCTCGCTTCGATCTAGGATCTCTACGGGCTCCTCCTGGTACGATAAACTCGGGCCGACAGTGATCTCTGAGTGGTCCAGCACATGAATTGGATCTGGAATGTACCTCCTTAGCTGAGATACGTGGAAGACATCATGTACTCCTTCCAATGTCTGAGGTAAGGCTAGCTTGGAAGCAACTTCTCCCATACGTTCCAACACATCGAAGGGTCCGATGTACCTCGGACTCAGTTTTCCTCTTCCTCCAAATCTGATAGTTCCTCGGGTAGGTGAGATATTTTAAAAACACATGTTCTTTCAACTTGGAATTCTAGAGGTCGTCGATGTATGTTTGCCCAATGATTTTGTCTGTCCTGCGTTGCTCGCAGGTGTCCTTGTATTTTCTTTCTCCACCGTACGAATGACTAATTCTGGTCAGGTACTTGTCACGAATCTCATCTTGTTGCCACTCTATCCTTTTTACCTTAAACCTGAGGTTTCTCCTACTTTACTCTATGCGTACCCTTTATCCAATTTATGGGTATCATCAGGTTTACAACTGGTCGTACATTTACGATATCCAACTCAAGGCTAACATCTATCGATATTTTCTCCTTCAATCTAATTGCTCTAATCCCGATACTAGCTTTAACTAATCGATTTATTAAAGGTGAAAACACGAGACTAAAAGTCACTGACTTCCTGAATAAGTCAAGTATGTCAAATCTAATTTGGAAACTACCTGTAGTACTCAGCTATCACTTTATTCATATGTTTGAGCCTATCAATCAATGTCTAGAAATCTACCTATCTGTTTTGGCTTAGTCCTGATTACTAACTAGAGGGTGGGAAAATAATTTAGGTCGGACACTGTAAGTCACCTGGTAACTAGGGGTTAACCACTATGATTTGCCATCCTAGGTACTATCTATACCCTATCTATACCTGTATGTTCTTGAACTCCGGGTAACCTGGTGGTCTAAAGATGACACTTCCCTTCTCGCAGTCTAGTATGGCATTGTACTGGCTTAACCAGTCCATGCCTAAGATAATGTCAAAATTTGGTATTAGAAGTACCAAGAATCACGCTCTTATTACTCTACTATACACGACTACCAAGCACGTTTTAATAGTGCTGGTAATTGGTATGATGCTTACTCCGGTAAATTTTTTTCCAGCACTTAGGCAGTGGGGAAGTGGCTAGTTTGTGTATGGCTACAAAATTATTAGATATGAAAGACAGTGTAGTGCCAGAATCAAATAATGCGGTCGCAGGTAATGATGCAACTAAAATGGTACCTGTGATAGTTTTACTTTTTGGCTCCTCTGCAATTGCTGCTAGTGCGAAGGCCTGTCCGTACCTTTGTCCTCTAGTCTGTTGTCTGGCTTGGTTGTACTGCATTTCCTGGGTGGCCAAGGGTGGTCCTCTCTGAAATCTTCCAGATGCTGGGGGATGCTGACCTCCAATAGAGGGTAGCATTCTCTGGGCTGGTGCTGCTGGTCTTTGCCCGTTCTGGGGTGCTGCCTCTCTGTGTTGTGGGCAGTCTTTGGCCATATGCTGACTTGATCCACATACCAGGCATAGTCTATGCTTCCGTCGGCAGTTTTTGACATAATGTCCCTTCTTGCCACAATAGTGACAAGTCGGAAGCTCCTTGTTTTGATATGGCACTGTCTTTTACTGTGTCTGATTTCCCGGGTGACGGATTGGTCCTCCTGCTTCGGGCTAATTTTTGGCCGGTATGGTGGGGTTAAAGCATCTTGCTCCTCGGCCAATGGCTTCCTGTATTCTTGCCTCTGAAAGAACCTCCTCATAGGAGATCCTTGACTGTGCAGTAGTATACCTCTGTAGTTCGTATGTAAGGCCGTGGTGGAATCTTATGGCCTTTTCCAGCTCGTTAGGTATCAGGATGGCCCCAAATCGACTAAGTCGACTGAATTTTGTGTCGTAGGCATCGACGGTCATATTCCCTTGTTATAGGTGCAGGAACTGGGAGTACAGGGCATTTCTGACCGTGGCTGGGAAGTACTTTGCATTGAAGTATTCCAGGAATTGCTCCCAAGTATGGTTTTTGCCGATGCTGCCCTCTATGGAGTCCCACCAGTGATGGGCATTTCCTTTTAGTTGGGCCCTCACTGCGGTCATCCATAGGTCGGGGTGAAGCTGTGAACCTTCTAGCAGCATTTTCGTGTTAGATCCAGTCTGAGATCTCTTCCGGAGTTTCGCTGCGCGAAAAGGTTCCCGGGCCCATCCGGCGAAATCCTCGGACAGTGCCGGCTGGTTGGACAGGTGCTGGTATTGGGGCAGCTGTTCTCTCTAGGGCTGTTATCAAACTTTGTCTCAGGACTTCAGTCTGTTGCCACTATGCCTGTAACATAGCTTGGAACAATTGGAATATCTGAGGCTGTCCCTCAGGCTGTGGTATCAGGGCGGGGAGGGCTGGAGGTGGAGGCAAAGGTATCTCCGCCTGTGGTGTCGGTGCCTGGGAAGTTTGCCCTTCATGTTGGGCTGGCGTAGCTGCCTGGGTAGGATTCTGGTGAAGGTACGGGGTTGCCGGATAGACCAGCATCCTTCTCGGGGATTGGTCTCTCGGGGGGGTTGGGGTCCTTTGGACATCTGGCGAGGAGTCTGTTGCTTGGCAGCCCCATCAATCGCTTGTCCACTGGGTATATCCATATTTCTGAAGAAGATAGAATAATTAAAAAGCACAAAAGAATAATTAGAAAAGTACGAAAGAAATTAATAATGTAATAATCAAGCAGGATGTAAAATTTTTAAGGATTAGTCAGTGTTGATAAGACCTAGTATTCCTATCCTATAGCAGGCTTGCTAGGCATGTAATTATACCACTAGCAATTAACTAGACCTGCATGGGCCACCACTAAAACCATGTCACGTCCCAGTCCCAAAATATATGGAATCAGGCCACGTGGCATTGGCCAGCTGACACGTCACTAAGGGTTTACCCAATTTAATGGACCCAAAGGAACGTGCAGAATTTATATAATGCTAAGTCTGAAAATATCATAGTACAAAATCAGATAATGTCAGGTGGAAACTGTAAACCCCCTCACCCAAAATTAGGCCTAATTTGCTTAGATAGTAAAATTTATGGCTAGCTTGAGCCAATTAGAATTTAGAACCCGGTATTTATTTAATTATGAAATAATTTATATCGCGTAGCGCATATTACCGTCATTTCTATAATTGGAGCACCTCACTAGCCATTGCCTTCCAACAAACTTCACAACCTCATCCTAGACATGCCCGTCTAGTATTCTGACCCTTGTACAACTTATAATATTGCTCTCTGATGCTACATTTTAGCCGCACAATAAACGTCACAGACGTTATTTATTAATTATAAATAAATTCCAACTCAGTACCCTTGTGCATTCCAATCGAAATTAGAAACACAATCTTGACCGTTTTGAGCAACCCAAATTTTATTAATATTCTACACTGTACCCCATATGCCCCTGACACTTGTGTCCCGCCTAAATTTAATTCCATGTACTTCTAATTAATTCTAGAACATCGTCCGCATTCGGTTTTATTAATTAAAATCTAATTTCCGCCTTTGTGCAATTTTTCCAATTGTCGGGGACTTTTATGCAAAAATGTATTAAGGTGCCCCCACCATTGGACAATTCGTGAAGAAACTCAATTTTCCCCTTCACATGAATTTTTTCGTAATTTTTGGATGTACAACGCGCACATCGCCCCCATTTATTTTAAACTACATCCCTGTATTTTAAACCCTGCAATTATAGCTCAAACATCCTCATGTAAGCCCAAGACCCACTCCAAGGATTGTAGACCAAGGCCCAACCTAAGAGGGGTTGACCAGTCAAACCTATTCTAGGTCAACCCAACACCATACTCACATAAATATATATATATTATTCCTCTTCCCTATTTTTTCTATTCCTAAAACCACAAAGAGAAAACCCTCAGCCGACCCTCTCCTACTATTCATCCTCCTTCTCCCTCCGATTTACCCCTGCAGCCACCACCTCGCCGGAGGCCGTCGACCGAGCCATTCTCCTCCTCGCCTGGACGGCTGAACCCTCTTCCTCTCCGTCGCGGCCATCTCCGCTAACCACCACCGTCACCTGCACATCGAGCCACCGATCCCCGCTCCCTGCCATTGCCATCCACCTCTTCCTCCGGCCATCTCGACCCACCGGATCCCATCGACGAACACCCCGAGCACTGCTGCCCACCTCGTCGAACTCCTCCCTGCTCGACTCGACTCGCCGGAGTCGAGCAGCAGCCAACCCGACACCATCTCCTCCATCTCTGTCAGCCTCCTCCACCCCCTCGACCCGTGCATGACCACTGCCGCCGGGATCCTCCTCGCTCCGCCACCACACCACCATCATCTCCCCCTGAATCAACTCCTCCACCCTCTTCCAATAGCCCCGACCAGAACTCCTCCTCCCCTCGAGCCACAGCCGTCATCACCACCAACATTGCCATCCCCTCCCCTGGCCGAGCTCCTCCCTGTGTCCCTGTCAGCCTCCTCCGGCACACACCATCATCACCATCTCCAGCCCACAATCATCATCACCAGTCCACATCATCATCATCCGATCATCAAAATCATTAGCATCATCATCACCCCATCGTCCACATCTCTATCTTCGTCATCGTCCTCGTCAACACCATCGTTCTCGTTATCATCATCATCATCACTTCATCTTCATCTTTATCTTATCATCGTCATCACCATCATCGTCATTTTAGTTGTCACCCTCGTCTTCATCGTCGTCAACCTCTCTTCGTCGTCGTCCAGCCGATCCCGTGCACGTACCCCGAGGTACGAACCTGTCCCACCTTCTCCTTGTTATGTGTGTTTGTGTGTGTTCCAGTAGGACATTTGTATTTAGTCACCACGGTTAGTTTATATCAGACCCTGAGTCGGAGAACCCAACGCGCGTTCATACAAGTACGCGTACGCTGACATGATTCAATCTAGTATATGTATATTAAGTTAATCATTAGCTTAGTATTAATTGGTATATATTTATGTACATATTTAATATATATATGTATTCCAATAGTTATGTAAATAAATTGCTGGTTATATTATTATATAAATATGAATATATATGTAAGTAAATGCTAATTAATAATTATGGCTATATATATTTAGACTGTATGACCCTAGGACACTGTGGACTGTCCCGTACTTACCTTGACCATGTTGACCCTAAGAACTTATGAATTTCCTGCCTTGCGTACCTTAACGTACTGGCTTAGATACCTCTCAATCGACTGTCTGATTGTGTACAACACTTGAAGTTGTGACCCTGCGTAATCTAACGCATAATTGACCATGTTAGATGACTAGTGTTACCCCTAGTATACCCCCTGAGTCCCGTGTAAATATTGTTGTGTGTGCACTAGTGTAATGACTAATGATTTTATTATATTATATCATATGTACATAAGATACTGGATTTGTTCTGCGCGACTTCTCGAGCAAGTTATTAGTACATTGCAGCTTTTTTGCCAGGCAAGCATACCTTGATATTGTACTGTTATTCTTATTCTATATGATTGCATGCATCTTTATTTTCTGTCTTTAGTTCATATATTTTAACTGTTATATAAAATACGCACGATGGTGACATCGTGATATATTTTTATTTATATATTTGTATTGACCTTGTTTATGAGACTATCCCATTATCATGTAGCATTATTAGGTTCATTGGCCGTGATACAGTTGATACACGAGTTGTGAGTCTCATATAGATCACGGACTGGCGTACAGGGTTTGGCCTCCTGTACGTGTGGGCCGTGCATTAGGAATAACTATTGTTAGAAACTTTGCATGCTAGTAGACTTGGCGGTTATTAGAGGTATTATCGTGTCATGGATGTGACATGCTTAGAGCATGGGGTGGGGAGAACAACAAGTATGGCGTGTGGGCTCCATTGTACTTTCCTTGTGTAACCCGTACGCTCCGCAGGAGATGCGCGGTCATGATGACCACTATATATTATATATTATCTGGCGGGCCTCCGCCGTTCAAAGGCGACGTGCCTTTGTAGGCCCCTGGATCTCCAAGAGAACCATGCCAATCCTATTTTAGCCAGATAGCCCACGCGTTGGGAAAGTTGTTCTTAACTGCATATACTTAGACGGTTAGGCGACCCCTTTGGATATTTATTTCAGTACTTTATTGGCATGTGTTTAAGTATCTTGTTATGTCCCTTTGAGGACCTGGTCCCCTGCCAGGTGTATCTGTTCTTGAGTATTCGCAGGAGCGCAGATTCGGATGGTTACTTATATTTTGAGGATATCTTCTCTTTGAGACGTGATTGATAGCTGGTATTCTTATATTGTGTTATTGTGGTGTACTTATATTGTATTTACTTTTATATTCGAGTTGGTAGTGGATTTGTTTCCATCCAACTATCAACCTTAGATACTTCTTATTGAGATATAGTTCATAGATACTGGTTATCTATTTATATTTGATTTTCTGTGGATGAGATTTAGATTATATCCTGTGACTTATGACATATGTTATACCACTTGTGGATTTGATATTCATAATACAGCGTACGTGTGGATTTGGTTTCCATATATTGGAGTTGCCATATCCATGCGGCTGGCATGCTTACGTGTCCTAGTCCTACGTATTTTGGGACTGGGGGTGTGACAGAAACAAATCCACTATAAATGATGAAGTACAGAAATAAGATAGACTAGAGTGTCATCTATCTACGTAAGTAGCTCCAGCTCCAGGTGAACAAGCTACTAAGGATCAGGCAGATTCTGACGGCAGCTCTTCTAACTCCTCCTCAGTGGCATATCTGGTCTCCTGTCCAGGTCCATACACTGTGGGGGTAGAATGTCTCATCTAAATCTGGAAGGGAACCAGGTCCTCAGTGGGACATAACAAGATACATAAAAGCATGCCATGTATATAAGTACTGAATAAATAAATAGAGGGTATGCTAGCCATCTAAGTAAATGCAATGTGAGACAACTTTAGTACGTATGGGAAAATGTGGGCTAGACATATGCTGACGTAATTCACCAACCGTAGTGACTGGCTAGTATATGCCACATATGCCCCCATTCGAGGGCACTCTACAATCGTCCATCTCCGAGGAGCATGGTATCATGTAATATATATTTATAACGTCCGTATCACTCCATCGAGTGCGGTATCTTGTATAAAAGAGGTGGGTGTCCCATACGTCTACTAGTTGTTCTTCCCGCCCAATGTAGCTATATACCAAGTCGTAACTTACCTGATTTTGTGCTAAGCCGTGATGCACGTCGCACGTACTGGTAGCTAATTAAATACGTAAAATCGCATCCCAAAATGATGTGCAATCTTGTTGCGTGTACCCGTGTCAAGGTCTAGGAGGATATTAGGATACCTTCGCAGCTGTCAGGTAGGTTGGCTAGAATCTAAGTCAGTTACACTACTTGTCAACGTACTTATTGTCGGTACCCGAGGCAGTCTCAGATACATACTGTTATATGTAAATTTACTAACAATAACATTCAACAGTTAATAATTAAACAGTAAAAACTTGGCAAGGTATACTTGCCTACTTCTCTGAGCTGGGCGTGCCAAAGACCTGTACTTGCAGTCAAGTCTGAGGGGTCCTGTGACTAGGAGTCACTGACTGCGTGGTAGGTGTACTCTGTTTAAGATGTACAGGGTTCGTAAATATCATTTAAATGATGCGTATATTAAATAGTATAGGATATACATATATATATACATATACTTAAATACAGGTATATGTAAAGACATTATTATATATAATTATTATATAATTAATATATATATATATATATATATATATATATATATATATTAATTATATAATAATTATATATAATAATGTCTTTACATATACCTGTATTTATGTAAAGACATAATATATATATATATATATATATATATATATATATATATATATATATATATATATATATATATATATATATAATATATATATATACTCTATATAGCATTTATTCTTATGTAAAGACATAATATATATATATATATAGTTAGTATATATAATATACATACTTATTTATAGTGTATACTATATATAGCATTTATATACTTAATAATTATATACATAAATATAAATATATAATTAAATGCAAGGAAATTAATAATAAAAATATATATGTTATACATATATTTTATATACTTAGATATATATATATATATATATATATATATATTTATATATTCAATATAATTAATTCATATTTATTATAAATAATAAGAAAAAGATAAAAGCATATATATACATACATATATACATATATAGCTATATATATAATATATATAAATGTTTACATTTAATAATACATATATAGAAATATATATATATATATAAATACATAATATAATGCAATAAATATATATATTATACATATATATAAAATAAAAATAAAAAGCATATAGTATATTATATATACTGTATAATAATATATTATATATATAATAATATATAGATAAATATATATTTATATAAATACATATATATATATATATATATATATATATATATATATATATATATATATATATATATATATATATATATATATACATATATATATATATATATATATATATATATACATATATATATATATATATATATATATATATATACATATATATATATATATATATATATATATATAGATATATATATATTTACATATATACATATATATATAAAAGGGAAAATACAGAAATATATATATATACATATTTATTATATATATTAATAGTATATATATACTGTATAATAATATATATTATATATATATATATATATATATATATATATATATATATATATGAGTATGTATTATATGATATTCTATAGATAAGTATACATATAGCTGTTTCAGATTCCTACTTGCTCACGTCGGAGTTCCAGGCAAGTATACATTGCCTTGTTGTATTGTTTAAATTCAATTATTATAGTTTATATATTGCTTTAAATATTATATAACTGTGTGCGTTTGAGAATAATTTGGGTGCAGTCAACGAAGACGTTGACGTTAGAACTTGTGTTTGACCTAGTGTCTAGTGGACACACCTAATGTTGTGGAGTTATCATTATGACTCCTGGGCCTTGTCCCGTATTATTTACATCATAGAGTGAGTTCATGATAGGACACGGGCTTATGCACATGACTGATCATCGGTGCGAGTAGCACGTATGACGATATTTAGCATAGTTATATAGTTCTTTTGCGACATACATTATAGTACAAGATGTCCACGACGTATTCGCAACTTGTACATTGGCATTGGGCAAAAAAGATAATTACTAGGCGTATGTGACAAACATTTGGCTACCATAGTTTCGGAGTAAACTACGGGATCGTGAGCCTCAGTGTTACCCGGTTATGGACTATGTGTTACCCGGTTATGGGCTATGTGCTATCCGGTTATGGGCGTATATGCTTGTCGATACATCCGACAGATGTTACTAGCTACGCGCTATCATGATCGGTGATGTAGTAAGCATATACTTCTGGCATCCAGTTTACAGCTAATACCAGATACTTAGCCTCTGTCTTGATGCTACGCTTTATACCTTTTACCTACCCATACGTACCAAGGTTGTCTTCAAGTGCATTTCACTTAGCTGGTTAGTTCACCCTCGAGTTTACACAATATTTATTTTATGGCATATAATTTTTGTATCTTGTTACGTCCCTCTGAGGACCTGGTTCCTTTCCAGATCCGTACGAGCACTTGTACCCGACCATCTATGGAGCAGAAGTGGAGACCGAATTCGTGGCTGAGGACTTTGAGGTATTTTTAGAGGAGTTCCCGTGATTTGGGGTACACCGCTGCTTTGGGCTAGAGTATCTTTATCTAGCTAGTTGATGCTCTAGTCTAGTTATCTTACTACTTTTTGTACTTTTATTCCATCATTGTATTTCAGTGGGTTTGTCCCTATCAGACTATTCCAGGTGTATTATAGATATTCCGACTCTTTATATTTTATTTACAGCACTTACTTCAGTCATTATTATATTATTTTTGTGGATGAGATTAGTTATTTACCTATTGCTTGTTAGCATAGTATATTAGACTTGATAGTATTTTAGGACATCGTAGTACGCTTCGTCGAATCCATTAAATTGGGAAATCCTTCAGAGTCGTATTAGCTTGCCATTGCCACGTAGTCTGGTCCCGTGTATTTTGGGACTAGAGCGTGACTTGGTTTTAGTGGTGGCCCATATAGGTTTCATTTTTTGCTTGTGGTATGTATCATGCCCAACGAGCCTGCTATAGGATAGAAATTATTAGATCTCATCCATCTTGACTACCGTCTTTGAACCACCTTCGTATTTAATTATTTGAATATCTGCATCATGTTTGTTTATTTTTGTACTCTTCTAATGTAGTTCTATCTCTTATAGAGAGATGAACTTGCGTAGCAGACGCGAGACATACGGTGCCATTGTGCCTTACGTCACCGCCACTACCCGAATAAGTCAAATTAGCGACGTCTACAAACGTTGCTAAATGGCCAAAAAATGTCGCTAAATAATTTTAGTGACGTATGTAGTGACGTTTCGATGAAGTCACCTTTAAACTAGTCGCTAACCGAAAAAATGTCGCAAAATGTCGCTATACCGATATTTTCTAGCGACGTAAATGCGTCGCTATATTAGCGATGTTTAGCGACACAATTTTGCTAAATTAGCGACATATTTTGTGTCTCTATATGTTGCTAAGTTTTTTTAGCGACGTTGTGCGACTCATTTAGCGACATTATATTGACCTGGCAATACTGTCAGTAATTTGCGACGAACAACGACTTGTTTAGCGACGTATATAGTGACGTTGTGCGACGCATTTAGCGACATTATTTTGACTTGGTAATACTGCCATGTCAGCAATTTGCGACAGCCAGTGACGTATTTAGCAACATATTTAGCGACGTGAATATCGACGTATATAGCGACGTATTCAGCGACGTATTCAGTGACATAATTAGCGACGTGCGTGAACGTCGCTAAACGTCACAAAACGTCGCTAAAAATGTCACTAAAGATACAGTGGAAAAATAAAATAAAAAAATTGAATTTTTTCCAAACCGTTCTTCAAACCATTCTTCCTACAGTTTATGAATTCACAATTTGTACAAATAGACCCGGAGCAACCCTCCGTTGAATTTGCTGGGTTCGATGACCCCCTTCGGTTGAACAATCAACAACAGTAAATTAACATACATTTAATATGAATAATATAGTAAAATTTAAAGAAAATAAAATATTGAGATTATAAACCGAGTAAGGACAAAATCTCGTCGTAAAAAATACAACAAATATCCACACAACTGAGTCTGAAAGCCTCATCCTAAAGAATACAAGAAATAATGTCTGAATGCCTCAAAAATAAAGAATATTCATAGATGACCAAATATCATAGGTTTGAAACATAAACAATCAATAAACGATCCTAACTAGGACTACTGTGGATCTGCAGGAGGATGACCACCGGTGCGCATCATGGATAAGAATAGATCATACTGCTCCCGTAAAATTGACACCGATGTCGATGGAGAAGGCAGTGACGTCGGTGGAGTCTGTGTCGATGAAGGCATACTAGGAGGACGTATCTGCTCTAACTCTGTCGATGGTTGTATGAATCCATGGTAGATAACAGCCTCGTACTGCTATGAACCATTGAATCCTGCATCATCGTCAGCCTCTCGCCCATGGACAGCTATGATGCCTGCAGCTCCATCATGTTGCGCTCTATCGACGCTCTAAGATCAGCTATCATATCCCAGAGATCCATGATGCTGCGCTCGAGCATATCAAATCGTGCGTTGAGCGTCACATCGTCCGCCTGCGTCTGGGACAGGGGCTGCTCCTTTATCCTTCGTAGCAACTAGTCACGGAGAGACGCAATCTGACGGTCAACGGTCTCTTGGACTCGACCCGACGACTGCGAGGGCTGTGGGGAATACGCACTTGCCGGGGAGGCCCTAGATGACCGTGTCACAACCAGGGTGCCATAGAATTCTGTACCGTAGTACGTACCCCTCTGGAGACCACCAATGGCGGTCACCCACAGCTCGTCCACCGACGGAGCTGGAGAGGGCTGCGAGGAAGTACCAGCCTCTCCCGCTGTAGGTGCATTAGCAGTCGCCCGCTCATGCAGCCTAAGGTACTCGTCCTAGAAAAGTTTGGATACTCGATAATTGCCTAAGTTATATTAAAATTAACACAAAGTAAAGTAATACTTACATAGTTCTGCGTGGCCGTCTCATCAATGAGATTCCAGCCCTTTTGATGGGCGGCCAGGAAGACGGTCACCATGTTTGCATCCTCACCCCTCTGTACTTGTTAAAAATATATTATTTAGTACTAAAATTAAATATTTTTTTACTACCAATTTATCGTACTTACATTAAAATAATATATCTGAAATAAAAAATATACCAAACGACAAAAATGTTCCGTCATCGGAATTGAGCCACCACACCACTTTGCTGCCTTCCGCCTAGCCGCCTTGGCCTTATAAGACCTTTCTTTGTACCTCAGATCGTCAAATCTAGCCCTCATCGTAGTCCACTGCCCATGCGTGATCCAACCTTGGATCGGTTTTCCAACGCGACCACGAGCCTTCTGGTCATCCAGAGCATCACGGGTAAGCTTGGCGACAACGGCAGGAAATATCTGCTCGATCAACTCGGCCCGGTACGGAGGATAGAAATACGTTTGCTATAATAAGTAATTTAGTAAGTTATATAATATGCATAAATTTGATGATTGATATAATATACTTTTACCTTGAAGTGCTCAAACCAGAACGCCTTCCTCTCATCCGGAGCTTCAAAGTAGTTGATCCAAGGGCCACCATTGTTGTTCCTCAGAAAGAGGCCCAAGCGTCTCTGTACCGACGAGGGATGATATCTATACAGAGATAATTATTTTTATCGAAAAAGTCAATATATGATGAATAAAGAAATACACGATATATATGATGCTAAACCATCTAATTGACTTACTTTGTACCGTCGGCCCAAATCTCTGTCCTCGTCTCCTCCGGAGGTGTGCATAGAGGATGTAGCTAATGTTGGGACGACGTCGGCTTGTCACGCCCCAGTCCCAAAATACATAGGACCAGGAATATGTGACACGCCAGCTACGCAATCGACCAGACTCTGGTCTGAATCGAATACGTATAAGCTATATAATAAAAGGCACTATCTAAAATCCCGTAAATGTAAACATCTATGTCTCAATCCACAATGAGCAGAAATATCCAAAAAAGAGCTGCATGTGCTAAAGTCGGCCACCCAATAACAAACCAACTCGAATAGACTCGAGAAGAAATATGAGTCTATAAAAACAAGGCTACAACAGCATATGAATAATCAATATAAAATAACCATAATGCCGGTAGATATGATGTGAGTACCTGGTACAATGTCCGCAAGATATGCAACTCCATCAACAACTCCAAATGCCCCATAATCGTCTATGCTGCAAAACTGGCAGGGACCAGGTCCTCAGAGGGACGTAACTGTTTGATGATAAACAGAAAAAATTAAGAGTAGGTTTATACGAAACCCTTTTTTTGTTTACAAACAAGAAAAAGAAGTACAATTAATCCTCTACGAGGATGTTAAGTACAATAAAAATGATTCTGGGGAAATATTGCTATAGGAGTCTGATCTGCGGTCGATCACTTTGTCGCTTGGACCACACGATGATGAAGAAGTGCTGTAGAAAAGAAGAAGCTTCAAAGATTGCAGGAGGGATTGAACTCTCGTTGCCAAAGTTATCAATCAATACTCTCTGTATATGCTCTCTTTCGACCTTTTTCCCGACTTCTGCTCTAGCTGACCTCCCCCTTTTCTTCTGTGACTGGAAGTCTCTATTTATAGATATTAGTCACAGTAACTGATCAGTCGGTGTAGAAGCCAATTTATAGAGAGAGTTGCACCTTTTATGCGGCGGTTATAATAACTGCTACCCACGTTTGAATGATCTCCTGAATCCGCGTGTGACGCGTGTCCTATTATGAGGTGACACGTATAACTGCTTCTCGAAGACCACGACATGCAAGCCACGTAGATAACTGCCCCTCGCGTAAAGATGGCTGACATAAAAGCCAAATAACTGTCTCGTTGGCGTAAAAGCCAAATAGTTATCTTATTGGCGTAAAAGCCAAATAGCTGTCTTGTTGGCATAAAAGCCAAATAGCTGTCTTGTTGGCGTAAAAGCCAAGTAGCTGTCTTGTTGGCGTAACAGCCAAATAGCTATCTTGTTGGCGTAAAAGCCAAGTAGCTGTCTTGTTGGCGTAAAAGCCAAGTAGCTATCTTGTTGGCGTAACAACCAAATTCTGTGTAAAGCTTAATGCTACATAGGTAATAGGTAACCAGTAAAAACTAGACAATTATCCTTTATGACTGAGGTCTTGAGTATATTCTGGGCCAAATAGCCTTATAACGTACCTTGCAAATATAGCGTGAGTTGGCATATTTCGAGGAGATAGCATATGGTGTGCTCCTATAGTTGAAAATAGCCTGGTTGGCGTATTTCGAGGAGATAGCATACGGCGTGCTCCTATAGTTGAAAATAGCCTGGTTTGGCGTAATATGCAGGGATAGTGACGTGAGCATATTAGCCCTATTTTTAGCTCTCCCAGTCATTAAAAGTAGAACCAAATCTCGTGCATTAAATGCAGATATCTGTCCCCATTATAGAAGCATAAAAAATATGCTGGATAGCTCTATGCAGCATATTGATGCAAAATAGCGTAAACAGAGGACTTCAGAGCCTTCAAACGTACAAACAGAGCTTCTCCGCCAAAGCACAGCATGAAATATAGGCTCAAGGACCATCCGCGTAGGGGCAATATGTCCAGGCTGCTTCAGCATAAACAGGGTGCTTCATCGCCTTTATGGCGCAAAACTCATCCTCTTTCAATGCAGTATTGAAGTGTACGGGGGACGCTTCGTATTCTCCGAAGTGAACCTGTCAGATCCTGTAATGAACCTGACGTCTCGACTTCTGACAAAGGGATACTGCTCGACTATCCAGGCGACGGCTATAATGATGGCGCGGCACTGCAACCCAGGCTGTCATTTACTGCCATTTCTTTTGCGTAAACCACTTTTACGTACACAGAGGAATACGCTGCCTAGTTTTACACAGGTAGATGAGAGTTTCTTACGCTCTACGGAAGACAAACCGCCTGCCACGTCAAGTTCTGCACTCCGTACGAGACTCGAGGTACGTCTCTATATTTAATACACAGGGTGGTGACAGGCCCTCAAGGCACGTCTCTGCAATTAATGTGCCGAATACTGACAGATGCCTGAGGCACGTCTCTGCGTTTGATGCACAGAAGGGTGGCAAACCTTCAAAACACGCCTCTGCATTTAATGCGTAGGATGATGGCGGATCTCCACATTTAATGCAGGAGATTTGATTAAATGTCACCGAACCGTCGTTTAGTAACATCCCCTTTGCGAGAGCTGCTCCTACGCATACAAGGGAATATGCTGCCTAGTTTTACACAGGCAAACGTGAGCTCCTTACGCTCCGCAGAAGACGAACAGACTGCCACGACAGCGGTTACTCTTCGCACAGGATTCAAGGTGCATATCTGCATTTAATGCGCAGAATGATGGCAAATCTTAAAGACAAGCATCTGCATTTAATGCACAGGATGGGGGCAGATCTCTGCATTTAATGCAAGAGATCTGATTATCTCCAAGAGCCGTAATTCCGGCTGTAAACCCCCTCGATTTTTTCTGTAGATAGTTAGAGTGGTTTTGGAAAAATTTTGTAGCAGATGTCGAGGTTTAGAGTAGAGGAATTTTATCTGGTATTTAATTCAATTAATTGAAACCCTTGGCACGCCCTATCTTTATTTGGTTATTCGGAGCCCAATATCAGCCTATAAATTCCGTACAATTATTGTACTTTCGACTCAACTCGCCAAATTAGGCACTGGACTTTTTCGTCTTTTAAAATCAATTTTTGTGTGCTCTAAATTAATTGCACAACATTCCAAAAATTGTAACCCATATTAAATTTCGTGTCGGACACCTGTGTCGTTACACTAAATTTTGGGATACCAACTTAACCCGTTGAGCCGGACCAACTAAAGGGTCCAAGACTGACTCCAAGCCCCCACCATTTTTGGCCTTTGCGACATTTTCGGATTTTGACTCCAAGTGCCCCAATTAAATTAAATACGCGGGACACTTTATTTTCATTTTAATCGGGAATACCAACTTTGTAAATCCTATTTTTTAATCCTAAATTAATCCCAATGTCTTCCTAATTAAACTTGTGCCTAACGCACAACACCCTCTTACCATAAAAATTTCTAAATATATTTTTCTCCGTAATTTTTGTATCATTTTATGTGTCCATGTAATTTCCCGAATTTACGGGGCTAAGTTGCAATTATTGAATTATGTGGCACCACCCTATTGGCCATGAACAATTGAGAGGGTCCCAAAATAGGGTCCCATTCTCACCCACCCATTCACCCTCATGAAGAAACCTTTCCCTCTTCATGATTAATCTCAACCATCCATTTTGAATGGGTTGATCCCAACCATCCATCTCCTTCACACACACCCCTATAAAGTAACACTTTCCCCACCCTCAGCACACATCCCACCGGCCCTAATCCCAAGAGAAAACTCTTCTCTCTCTCCTCACTCCTTCATTAATTCCTTCCCATGCAAACTTCTTCTTCCTCCTCCATTCCTTCCTCATGAAGAAACCACCCTCTCTTCTTCCTCACTTTACTTGAAGCATCACCACCCACGACTATCTTCCCCCAGCTCCGGCCACCGACCCGCACGGCCTGAGAAGCTCCGGCCGCTGCCACCACCGCGTGCTTCTTCCCCGCAGCGTGAGTCTCCCGCCGGCACCGTTCAACAGTCCCCCGCTGCGTGCGTCCAGCTCCGGCGCTGTGCAGTCCCCTCCCCCGCTGTGCAGACACCCCGACCTGCCGCCGGACGGTGCTGCCGCCCGCTCCCGTGCATCCCCGCCGCCAGGCCGACCTTCCTCGCCGCGTGCGTCCAGCTCCGGCGGAGCAGTCCCCCGCTGTGTGCTTCACCTCCGGCCACCAGTCTCTACACCACCACCTCCGGCCACCAGTTCTACACCACCACCACTACCACCATCATCACCACCACCCCCGGCCACCCTCCACCGGCCAACGACCCACCTCATCGAGGTATAACCCTCCCCCTCTTTATATTGATATATATAATGTGTGTGTTGTAGCTAGGGTTCTTTTGTCTATAAAAGGGTTGTGTAGATATATTGTAGTACATTTGAACATGAATTACGGGTAGTGATTAGGGTTAATGAAGGTTTAGGGTTTATGTTTACATGAGTTATAAAATGACAATTTAAAAGATTTGTAAGGGAGTTTAAGGTTTGATTGTAACTAGATGTTCTGGATAATACACATGGTGGAAAGGAATGTTAAATAAATCATTTATGGTTTAAGTACGATTTGAATGAGGGTTCTTGATGTATATGGTTAGTGTAGGTTTACTTTGAACTATGTGTTAAGGTTTACCTTGGTTGAGGCAAATGAGGTTTAATGTGAATGCATGTGGAAATTTAAATGACTTGAGGATGGGTTTAAGGAGGTTGACATGGTTTAATATTTATGTAGTATAGTAAGCATGTATCTTATGGTTTATGAAGTTGTATTTGGATGTGGTACTAGAATGGAAATTAGGGTTGGCCTCTACATAAATTATCGCAATTTAATTAAAAATATGTGATCGAGGAGAATAGAGTTTTGACCTTGGAGCCAACTAATCGGGATGTATAATCATGGTGGAAATGTTAGTTTATATTCGGAGAAATAAAATTGAAGAGAATGCACAGATGACTAGTTGATGGACTATCGTACCGCTAGCCAGTTGTAGTCAGCCCTCTAGTATCTTGCCCTTGTGAGTCGTAGAATAGATTATTAATTCTGGTTTGTATCTCTTCACTAAGTACTGCGGGACCTGAGGACTTGGACGCGGTACCAGATCCCCCACATCAGCATCCGCATGCAGGCAAGTGTACCTTGCCACCCTGTACTTCAGTTTACAGATATTGTTGTTCATTATGTACTCGTACGCGTATTTATGTTGATGTTCGATACTCCGTGTCCGGTTCACAACCGGGTGTTGACATTCGACTTAACGTCTTAGAATAATTACTAGATGCTTCATAGCACCTCGATGCACGTACCTGAGTACATCGATACCCCAGGACACACTTATACACTGTGATCGTGCCAGATTCCTGTATCCTGATACTGACCTCATGACCAGAGACTGGGATGACCTTAGGGTCGCGTCTGTTGAGTTAATTCCTTGTGTCGAGACTGTTGTTAGAGGTTCAGGTTCAACGCACAATCGTTGGCCGCTTGGGTAGGGGAAGACAGTTACTAGACGTTTGGGCTACTCTGTACGCGCTTATATATATGTAGTATTTTGTAGTGATACCTGTATCTAGTATAGCTGTTTCACCCGTGTGACTCTTTGCCCGGAGCTACGGTACGTGCCGTGTATTTTCGTGTCCGGAGCTACGGTTTTATTTTGGACGGCCCACGCGTCGAACATTGTCTTTAAACTGTGTCATACTTGTTTGGTTGTACTAGATTACCCTGTTGTTGCACTTGTACTATCTGTTTACCTGGCATATTATTTTTTTGTACCTTGTTACGTCCCTCTGAGGACCTGGTTCCCTTCCAGGTGTAGGCCACGAGGATGACCCGGAGGAGTACGGATCGGGCATCTATCCAGCAGCTGTACTCACTGCCGAGGACGAGGTCATTCCTGAGGACTTCGCCTGATCGCTGGTAGTGACTTGGGACGGTATCATTACCTAGTTACCTGCTGCTGTCCCAAGTTATCTTATTGCTTACTTTTATTCCAGTATATTTGTACTAGCGGGTTTGTCCCCGTGTGACTATTCTAGTATTTGTACTTGATACTTATTTGGATATTTCCTTCCTGCACATTAGTCGTTGTATTTACTTCTATTGTGCTCTTATATTGTTGCCTGTGGATGAGATTTAGATTGAGTATACTTGTGTTATGTGATGGGTTATTCATTGTACTTCACAGCTTAAGTGTACTCCGACGGGCCCATTTGATTGGAAAGCCCGTCGAAGTACACTGCTGGCCATTGCCACGTGTCTCGGTTCCTTCTCCATGGAACCGGGGCGTGATAAGGTTTTTGTGGTGGCCCATGCAGGTCCGATTTAAAATCATCTTGGTCACCTGACTGTGCCAAGCGAGCCTGGAAATTAGGAATAGAGTTAGAAATCTTATCTGCAAAGTATGAAACCTTCACATGACACCTCTATCTCGATATCGTATACCAAATCGCATTTGTTTATTCTTTCTCAAACGCTGATCGCAGTCATGACTTCTTTTCAGAGTTATGAATCTCCGCAGTGGACGTATCACACAGCCTGGCGACGTTCCCCGAGACGCTGGATCATCCGGAGAACCGGATCTGGAGCATGTCCTTCTACTGACTCCAGCTCCCATGGGACAGTCATCAGGACATCCCGAGGTGCCTTCAGACAGACAACAGACTCCACATCAGACAGGACCTGAGGATCAGAGGATCCCGAGTCAGGAGGAGTAGCAGCTACCACCTCCTCCACCATTCCTGCCCCAGATGCCCTTTATGCCATTCCCCACAGGGCAACCGACGGACGGAACCCAGATATTCCAGATAATGTTTGCGATAATGCAGGCCCAGCAGCAGGCTCAGCAGCAGGCCCAGCAGCACCAGGTTGAGACTCTGAGAGAGAGCATCGTGATGGCCTTGGGGCAGGCGTCACCACCCGCATACGAGCCGACTCGAGGGTCTGTCATAGACTTCCGTCGTTTGATTCCGCAACCTTTTGCGGGCATGGAGGAGCCGACGGAGGTCCACGCTTGGCTCACCGGCATACAACACCAGTTAGAGGCTACTGACCTCCCCAGACACCAATGGATGACGGCTGTCAGGATGCAGCTCACCGGCAACGCTCAACACTGGTGGCTTTCCGAGGAGCATCGTTTGGGACCGGATCGCGCCACCTGGGAAGAGTTCTCCAGACTCTTCCAGGAGATGTACATACCCTCTACCGCCCGAGCAGAGCTTCGGGACAGATTCCAGAACCTTAGGCAGGGGAGTATGACTGTAGAGGAATACAATTCTGAGTTCCTCCGCCTGAGTAGATTTGCACCATACCTGATCCCCACTAAAGAAGGAAAGGACGAGAAGTTTTATGAGGGCCTAAGTTATGAGACCCAGAGGCTTATCGGGTCCACAGCCCCCACCTCCTACTCCGGGGTACTACTTGCAGCGCGACGCCAGGACCGCATCAACAAGATGGAGGCCAGTCAGAAACGCTCCTATGCGTCATCATCAGCAGTCCGAACCCCGCAGGGGGGACCTACGAAGCATCCTCTGGTACAACAGCAACACCAAAGGGAAGCACCACAACAGGGAGCAGTCATTCCCACTTGCCATTTCTGCGGCAAGAAGGGACATATATTGAGGGACTATCGACGGAGACTAGGCGCTTGCTTGAGATGCAGATCGGACCAGCATACAGTCCGAGATTGCCCAGATCAGAGGGCTCCAGCACAGATGGTTCATCGACCAGCCCTGACAATGCCGAGACCTTATCAGCAGCCTCCTGGACTGAGGCCACCTTACGCAGGAGCTGAAGCACATCGACCACCAGCACCAGGGGGAAACCAGAGGAGGCCACCCTTGGCTCCACAAGAAGATCGATACCAGCAGGTTCAACAGCAACAGCAGAGGGCACCGACACCGAGACAGGGACAGGCTTACGCTATGACCATAGAGGAGGCTGAGACAGCCGGAGAAGTGATCGTAGGTACAATCTTAGTAGCTTTATTACCAGCATTAGTCCTATTTGATTATGGTGCCACACACTCTTTTATAGCTGCTAGTTTTGTGGCTACCCATAGAATAGCCACCGCACCCCTTCCAAAGGTCAAAAGGATCCTTACGGGAGGTGGAATAGTACCTGTTAGCGACACTTATAGATCATGTTCAGTAGTTGTCTGCGGGCGAGAGATGCGTGCCCAATTTTTGGTTTTCTCCATGCCAGACTATGACCTTGTCCTAGGCATGGATTTGTTGAGCCAATACCACGCAACGCTAGATTGCCATCGTGGTTGTGTCATCTTTAGACCCCCAGATCGCCCAGAGTTTGAGTTTCTTTGGGGAGCCCGAGAGCATGGTGTCCAACCTACCCTAGCGACACATATTGCAGAAGGTGAACCAATGTACCCTCACTTCATAGCAGAGTTTGAGGATGTGTTTTCGGAGGATCTCCCAGGACTGCCACCTGACAGAGAGATTGAGTTCACCATAGAGTTGACTCCAGGAGCCGAGCCAGTTACTTCCCCCATTTACAGACTAGCACCGAAGGAGTTGGTTGAGCTGAAGGTTCAAGTAGATGATCTCTTAGAAAAGGGTTTCATACGGGCTAGTGTATCTCTATGGGGAGCACCCATTCTGTTTGTACCGAAGAAGGACGGGACGGTACGCTTGTGTATCGATTATAGGGCGCTAAATACTGTAACAATAAAGAACAAGTATCCACTGTCGCGCATCGACGATTTGTTTGACCAACTTAGCGGTGCATGTGTATTCTCGAAGATCGATCTCAGATCCGGTTATCATCAGATCAAGGTACGGAAAGAGGACATCCAGAAGACGGCCTTTCGGACGAAGTATGGTCACTATGAGTTTTTAGTCATGTTGTTTGGTTTAACCAATGCGCCAGCAGTATTTATTTGTTTGATGAACAATGTCTTCCACCAGTACTTGGATAAGTTCGTGGTGGTATTTATAGACGATATCTTGATATATTCCAAGAGCCAGGAGGAGCATGAGAGGCATCTCAGGATCGTGTTGTAGACGCTGAGACATGAGAGGCTGTACGCCAAACTCAGCAAATGTGAGTTCTGTTTGGATAGAGTACCATTTCTGGGACACATAATCACCGGAGCTGGACTATCAGTTGACCTGGAGAAGATAGCTGCAGTAGAGACCTGGCCTACCCCTACATCAGTTACGGAGGTTAGGAGTTTCCTTAGACTTGTCGGATATTATCGGAGGTTCGTGGAAAACTTTTCGAGGATAGCTGCGCCTATGACGCGACTGACACGTAAAGGCGAAGAGTTTATCTGGACCGATGAGTGTCAGGCGACTTTCGATGAGCTGAAGAAGCGTCTGATATCAGCACCAATTTTGACACTACCTTCAGGATCAGGAGGATTTATAGTGTACAATGATGCATCAGGGAGCGGATTGGGATGTATACTAATACAACACGGCAAGGTGATAGCCTACGCATCGAGACAGTTGAGAGTTCATGAAAAGAACTATCCGACGCACGACTTGGAACTAACTGCAGTGATATTTGCACTAAAGCTATGGAGACATTACCTTTATGGTGAGCGTGTTAAGATTTATACAGATCATAAAAGCCTGAAGTACGTCTACATGCAGAAGGAGCTCAATATGAGGCAGAGACGTTGGCTAGAGTTGATGATAGATTATGACATTGAGTTGCAGTACCACCCTGGCAAGGCGAATGTCGTAGCAGATGCCTTAAGCAGGAAGCCCATGGCATACTTTTTGACGACGTAGCGACAGTTGCTAGAGGATCTCCAGGAGCTTGGAATAGAGATCATACTGCCAGGAATGGATGGGCAGATGGCCAGTCTTGAGGTTCAGTCTACTTTGATTGAGAGGATCAAGGCAGCATTGCCTACAGATGCGAGATTTTGACGTCTGCGAGAGAGAACAGAAGCCGGCATGCAGACGGGACTCAGGATTCATGAAGACGGAACATTGAGGTGCGGAGATCGCCTATATGTTCCGAGTGGCGAGCTACGCCAAGAGTTGATGACCGAGGCTCATAGCTCAATTTATTCTATTCATCCCGGGGGTACGAAGATGTACCGAGACTTGAGACAACATTTCTGGTAGCATGGGATGAAAAGGGAAATTGTAAGATTTGTGGCAAAGTGTTTAGTTTGTCAGCAAGTCAAGGCTGAACATCAGAGGACTGCAGGATTATTGCAGCCACTTCCCATTCCCGAGTGGAAGTGGGAACACATTACCATGGACTTCGTCACAGGATTTTCGTGGAGCCCTAGCGGGAAGGATGCAGTTTGGGTGGTCGTAGACAGGCTCACCAAGTCTGCATATTTCTTGCCCTTCAGAGTTGGGCAATCCACATAGATACTAGCTGACATGTATATGAGGCAGATAGTACGATTACATGGAGTGCCTGTCAGCATCGTATCGGATCATGATTCACGTCATATTTTTGGTGGAGTATGCAGGAGAGCCTAGGAACTCGTCTCAAGTTCAACACTGCGTATCATCCACAAACTGATGGACAGTCAGAGCGCACAATACAGATATTAGAGGATATGTTGAGAGCGTACATGATTTATTTTGGAGGATCTTGGGAGGACCATCTACACTTGGTGGAATTCTCCTACAATAACAGTTACCAGGCCAGCATACAGATGGCACCTTATGAGGCACTATACGGTAGGAAATGTAGGTCGCCAGTTTATTGGAGTGACGTGGGAGAGCGTCAGATACTGGGTCCAGAGTTGGTAACATAGATAGCAGAAAAGGTCAAGCAGATTCAGAGCCACCTGCGCGCAGCACAGGACAGACAGAAATACTGGGCAGACGCGCACCACAGACCATTAGAGTTCAAGGAGGGTGACCACATATTTTTGAGGATATCGCCTACCCGCGGTACTATTAGATTCGGAGGCAGAGGCAAGCTGAGTCCGAGGTACATCGGACCTTTTGAAATTTTGGAACGAGTGGGCGAAGTGGCTTACCGTCTTGCATTAACTCCATCATTAGAGGGAGTATATGACGTATTTCACATATCGCAGCTGAGGAGATATGTCGCAGATCCTAGCCACGTGCTTGATCATTCAGAGATTACAGTCGGGCCTAGTCTGTCTTACGTAGAGTAGCCAGTTGAGATCCTCGATCGCAGCGAGAAGACTTTGAGAGGACAGACAATTCGACTGGTCAGAGTGGCATGGAAGCACCATTCACCAGGCGAGTCTACTTGGGAGCGCGAGGATTCTATTCGGCAGCAATTCTCGTACTTATTTGAGGAGCAAGGTACGAATTTACGTATGACATTTGATTACTAGTTGTTTTAAGATTCCTTTAGATATTATCGTGCTTTACTTTTAATTTCGGGGACAAAATTTTTCTAAGTTGGGAAGAATGTAAACCCCCTCGATTTTTTCTGTAGATAGTTAGAGTGGTTTTGGAAAATTTTTGATAGCAGATGTCGAGGTTTAGAGTAGAGGAATTTTATCTGGTATTTAATTCAATTAATTGAAACCCTTGGCGTGCCCTATCTTTATCTGGTTATTCGGAGCCCAATATCAGCCCATAAATTCCGTACAATTATTGTACTTTCGACTCAACTCGCCAAATTAGGCACTGGACTTTTCCGTCTTTAAAAATCAATTTTTGTGTGCTCTAAATTAATTGCACAACATTCCAAAAATCGTAACCCATATTAAATTCCGTGTCGGACACCTGTGTCGTTACCCTAAATTTTGGGATACCAACTTAACCCGTTGAGCCGGACCAACTAAAGGGTCCAAGACTGACTCCAAGCCCCTACCATTTTTGGTCTTTGCGTTATTTCCGGATTTTGACCCCAAGTGCCCCAATTAAATTAAATACGCGGGACACTTTATTTTTATTTTAATCGGGAATACCAACTTGTAGAAGCATGAAAAATACGCCGGATGGCTATACGCAGCGTATTGATGCAGAGCAGCGTAGACAGAGGCCTTCAGAGCCATCAAACGTGCAACAGAGCTTTCTCTGCCAAACACAGCATAAAATATAAGCTCAACGTAAGGCAGTACGTCCAAACCGCTTCAGCGTAAACATGGTGCTTCATCGACTCCTGGGCGTAAAACCCATCCTCTTGCAACGCAGCATTGAAGTGTACGAGAGACGCTTCGTATTCTCCGAAGTGAACCTGTCAGATCCTGCAATGAACCTAACGTCTGGACTTCTGACAAAGGGATACTGCTCGACTACCCAGGGATACTGCTCGACTACCCAGACGACGGCTATAATAATGGCATGGCACTGCGACCCAGGTTGTCATTTACCGCCATCTCCTTTGCGTAAACTGCTTTTACGTGCACGAAGGGATACGCGAACTTGTTTTACACAGGCAAACATGAGCTGTTTACGGTCTGCAGTAGACAAACCGCCTGCCACATCAAAAACTGTACTCCGTACGGGGCTCGAGGCACGTCTCTACGTCTAATGCACAGAGCGATGACAGTTGCTCAAGGCACGTCTCTACGACCAATGCACAGAGCGGTGACAGTTTCTTAAGGCACGTCTCTGCGACTGATGCGCAGAAGGACTGCAGACCTTCAAAACACGCTTTCGCATTTAATGCACAGGATGGTGGCAAATCTCGGCATTTAATGCAAGTAATTTGATTATATCTTCAAAAGCCGTAATTCCGGCTAAGACGTCCACATCAGCACTCTGGCACGGTACGCAGCGGCTTCTACGCCCATTCAGTTCCGGTGCTCACTCGGCTTCTACGCCCACTCGGCCTCTATGACCACTCAGCTTCTACGCCTATTTCGGCTTCTATGCCTGCTCGGCTTCTACGCCATGGTGACAGACATTGGCTTCTATGCCCACCTCTTCTACACGAGGGATACCTACCTATGTGGCTTCTACGCCGTGATCTTCATAGCGATTATACGCGTTTTGTCCCTTAGTTGGACCCGCGTCACACGCTCATTCAAAGGATCATCTATACGCAGGCATTGGTTATTTTAACCGTTGTGTAAAAGGGTGCTGTACTTTCCACTCCTCGGTTTCTACATCGACAGAGTGGTCACTGTCACTAAAACTCTATAAATAGAGACCTCTATCAATAAGGAACAAGGTCGGAAAATTGGTCAAGAAACCAATATCAGATCCAAGGTCTACAGATTGGGAGGTCAAAAATTGGTCAAGAAAACCAATATCAGACCCAAGGTCGAACTTCAAAAAAAGATCGAACCAGAGGTCAAGAGAGAGAGAGAGAGAGAGAGAGAGAGAGAGAGAGAGAGAGAGTCTAGAGCTCAGGCAAGGAGCAGGGATCGACGACTTTGGCATCGTACATCCACCCTCTTTTGCAACCTTCGAAGCTGCTTCCTGTCTTCTACAGCACTTCTTCATCATCGTGTAGTCCAAGGGCTAAAGTGATCGACTGCAGATCAGACACCTATAGCAATATTTATCCAGATTAAATAAATTGTACTCCCACATCCTCGTATAGGATCAAATTATACAAGTTTGTTTGTAAACCAAAGAAGGCGGGTTTCGTGTAAACCCCATCTTGAATACATTTTCATTTTTTCGTTTTCTACCACAAACAAGATGGCGACTCTGCTGGGGACATCTTTCTCTTCTGATGAGGAAGTAATTGCTCAATACGATGCGGTATATGTAGGAACCGTGAAGAAGACACTGGTCGTCCAATTCGACCAGTCTGCCAACGAAGACATGCTTCGAACCGGGGGTAGCTCTCACCCTCTCTCCGTCCAAGACAACAGGAAGCTGCGCAAGGTCTAGATGCCCAAGACATCCTCTACCATTCCTGTGGACTCTCTGATCTCTCCAATCTCTCTGACCAATGAGGTTGTAGCATTGCTCCCTCCGTGCCCTGCAAGTAAAATTCAGTCTCCCGCTACGCGCGGTACAGACGAAACTTCGGGCAAAGCCTCAGCACTAACCCAGAAGTATCCACTGTGCTCTACGTATAGAAACCAGTCTCTTGCTACGCACGGTACAGACAAAACTTTGGGCAAAGCCTCAGCGCTAACCCAGAAGTATCCACTGCGCTCTACGTGTAAAAACTAGTCTCCCGCTACGCGCGGTACAGACAAAACTTCTGATGATGCCTCAGCACCAAATTGGAAGTACAAATCATGCTTCGTGTGCAAGACAACATCTGACCTCTACGGGGAACCAGATGAGCGCTGTGATTTCTGCGAGGGGAAGCAAGCGGCAGAGTACTCAACTTCTTGGCCTTTACGCCAGCGAGGGAGCAATCTGCCTACTCTCCGAATTACGCGGGAAGCCGATGGCCGATTGAGGACCTCTTCAGCTTTATGCCAGTCTGAAAAGATCTTCAAATTACGCCAGGCGAAGTACCACGGCGTAAAGCAAGCTCAGATTGCAGAAAGACACCCTCCCCCGGGATTATCCGCCACCCAGATGGCCAACCTGTTGTACACAGGTGGCACAGGGAAAACTATGGTGCCCAATCTCCGCATGCCCGCTGGTGGGAACAGAAGGAACAAGCCGTCGTCTTCTTCTTCTACTCCTCCTGACTTGCACAAATATCTAATCCAGAAGCGTAAGGAAAGGGAACCTTCCAACATGTCTATTACGCCCCCTGGCGAGCAATGTTGTAATAGTCATAAGATTGTGATTGACTGCTGCTGTTCTAAAGCAAAACGGTCAGTTTTCGACCGGTTGAGCTACTCTCTGTCTTTCTAAGAAGAAGAACCCGCACATACATCCGTGAATATGGCGTCGCACATACCTGGAGGAAGCTCAGGCTCAAGACGTCCGTCCTCTAGAACTCCGAGCCGAAGAAGATCCAACATGCTTCTCAGAGACACTGAAGATGGGGTGTTCCAGAACACTCGTTCGAGGTCACAAAAACTGACTTCGTACTCCTCTGATTCCGACGCTGGGGGTCACCATTCCCCCGAATCAAATACTGGGAGTATAGAGTCGACTTCTGCGACAACCTATACGTATCCTTCGACGATGCCTAGTGAAATGAGAGTTTATGCCGTTGAAGATGAACGCGAGGAAGCTTCGCTGTCAGGAAATACGAAACAACGCATCACTATACTAGAGACATCTCTAAAACAAATACAATCCATAATGGAGAACATGCACCAGATGATGCTAACTCAGCACGCAACTGCCATGGCTCAAGCATCGATCCCGCCAATTCAGATACGTGTGGGGGTGGACTTACCACCATCCAACCCGAGCCAAGAGCCTCCTCTAGATCAAGAGTCAGCAGTTCCTCCGCTTCCTCACTCAGAGAATGCATTACCTCCCGTTGGAGTTACGATACAACCAACTTCGCACTACACTGTAGTCCCACTTTCGACTGAAAATCCGATGCAGGCAGTACGGGAGTTAAAAGCCCAGTTTGACGCCTTGAAGCACAAAGATTAGCTCAAGAAACTGGGAATCAACCAGCCTTACCCAACTATCTGGGAAGAGGTCCCTTTCCCTCCGAGGTACAAACCTCAGACTATGGCTCTGTTTGAGGGAAAAATATCACCAAGTCAGTACATGAACTATTTCAGTATGATGACGGTGTTGCTACAAGGGAACGACGCCCTCCTCACTCGGGTGTTCAAAGGTTGCCTCTCAGGAGTAGCCTATCAGTGGTACCGTAGTTTGGCGGACAACTGCATTACTTCCTTCGAATACTTCAAAGCTTTATTCTTCATACGATTCTACGAGGGAGGAATGGACATGTCTATGTCCTCTCTCATCGAAGTCAAGCAGAGGAAAAAGGAGGACGTTCGTACCTTCGTCGAACGTTTTCGTCAGGCCACCTTACAGATGCCCCCAGGAGTTCCAGACTCTGCGTTAGTAGACATTTGCAGGAAGAACCTCCTTCCCATAGTCTCGGTGTTTACAGGACCATATCAGTTCCATGATTGGCCCTCGTTCATCATCTCGGCAGTAGCCTCCGAAGACAACAGTCGCAAGGCGCGCGATAATGGCATCATGATCTCCGCCTCTGACAGAGGCAAAAGGTCATCTCCCAGCAGCGACCATCGTCGCAGCTCCAAGGGAAAAGAAGCTCTGGCGATCAATACGGCCAGAAAAAAGACTGCGGCAACCGCACAAGCGAGACCCGGGACCTCCAGGCCCGTCAAAGTCTACTCTTTCGATGACGACGATATCACAAGTATATTCGAGTGTCTCGTCAAAAGTGGCAAGATTACCCTTCCGGAGCTAAGACGGCCCCAAGAAGTCGGCAGTACTAACGAACCCAAATACTGTATCTTCCACAGATACGTGCACCACCCGACAAAGGCGTGTTACATACTGAAAAGGAAGATCCAGGGGTTAATCGATGCTAAAGCCATCACTCTGTACAACACCGAGAAAATGGTCACGACCAACATGATCTCTCTGCGGTTTGGCAATCTGCCTTCCCAAGAAGTCTCGAACGGTATCACACCCATTTCCCGAACCACGATGAACATCATCAATCTTCCTCCGGCTAGGGGTCAAAATCATGACCTGGTACCCCTAACCACCCGGCAGGGCGAGATTATGTGGGTTTATCCGGATTTGGTGTCAGAGCTCGAGGAGGAGACTAAAGCTACTAAGGCTACGTCTAGAATGAGCTCCAAATACAAACTATGCTATATGGTCGTAACTTCTTCGCCATCAGACGAAGACGAGGTATTTGCTGCAACCCGTTCAGGGAAAGCCTACCTCAACGACTACGGAGCAAGTCAGGAAGATGCACCGGCGGACGCTTCAACTGCCAAACCTTCAGGACCAGACCCTGTCGTACCAGATGCCGGTCCTTCAAAACCAACTCCGGCGGACAAGGGGAAGCAAAGAGAAGTGCGCTTTGATAAACCTGTGAAAAATATTCCAAACAAAGGTTTAGAGAAGCCATACAACTTCGACATACTGGCCCAACTGGCTAATACACCAGCCAGGCTATCCATCTTCGAGCTACTCAGGCTCTCCCAAGACACTCGTCTAGCCCTGAGTGAAGTACTGATGTAGGCGGAGGCATGCTTGACCCAGCTCAAGTCCCTCGACGAAGAACCGGTGGCATGTCCTCAATGCCACAATGTAATGGAAGTGGTCCCAAATATCACTTTCACTCAAGATGACATGCTGTTAAAACATAACAGGCATGACAAGCCCCTCTATTATACTGGGTACGTCGGTTCCATGGAGGTCGATCGGATTCACATAGATCCGGGATTATCGATCAGCATCATCCCTCACGGTCTGCTCAGACCGCTGAGGATTCCTACCAGCGAATTGGCTTACACCTCTACTACAATTGTGGGTTTCAACGCCGGAAGAAGTAAGCCATTAGGGAAAATTTGCCTGAGGATCTAGATTGGCAACCTCAGATCGGTGGCCACATGTTACGTGATCGATTCAGAGGTATCCTACAACGTTTTGCTGGAAAGACCATAGATCCACGACTACAACATCGTTCCTTCAACTCTACATCAATGTCTTAAATATGTAGACCCCCAAGGAACAGTACAGACGGAGGTTGCTGACCTAAACCCATTTAAAGGAGTAGAATCCTACTATTCCGATGCCGTGTTGTACTCTCAAGACCACACGGAAGAAGGGTCAGGCGAGGCAGAGAAGGAATCCCACCGGGAGCCAGAAGAACCCTCTGCCGCACTACCGCTGTCAATCAAGGTGAAAGAACGAACCACTCGTCCGAAAGCCATGGAGCCTATGGCTATTCACCTGAACAAGACCAAGTCAGGAAAAAGGAGTGATCCTCTAGTGATCACTTTGAACCAGAAGCCTCCACCCTTGGTCATCAACCTTCGGCACGACAGGCAGCCGACCGATGTAAATGCAACCAGGAACGGAGTTCCAGATGATAATAAATATCCTCTTTTCCAGTATATTGACGCTCAGATTCCAAATCAGGAATCCACTCCCTGTGACGAGGTAGAACCCATAGCACAAAAATTCTTGGAAGTTATGAACTCCTACCGTCCGTATGTCTGGGAAGTAGCATCATCATCCAACGTCGTCACAACGTATGAACCACTTGAGGATTCTATCTTCATTGTCCCGCCTACCTGCAGCAGCCAGCGATCAATAGTCTTCGACCGTATGCGCAATCAACCAGCTATCCAGGAAGATCCTTTCAATGACAATGCTGGAAAAATGCAAGTTCACCGATACAGCCCGCAAGCGTTGAGGATCATGCAAAATATGGGCTACGACTTGGAGCGGAAGCCAGGACTTAACTACGGAAGAGGCAGACGAACGTCGCTACGCGACGACCCCCGCTATCAGCAAACTCGTTTCGGGTTAGGGTATTCTACCTCCCTTACGACTTCTAAGTCAGATGAGGACATCTTTTTCTCTTCTCAAAACGGCTCATCGCCCTCCGACTCACCTGATGCTCTCGAACAAACACTATCAGTGAATATGGTAGTGGCAGATCCCTTTGAAGCAGATGAATAGGATCCTGAGCCGTTTGAGAATGACTCTTGGGCCCAACAAATGGATACGCAGTGGGAATTCTGCTTCGAGAAAAGGAAACCTCCCACCAAAGACGAAGTTATCCAGGTTGATGTAGGGGGTAAACTTTTGCCAAAGCCAATATTTATCAGTAACAATCTTTCCCCAGCTGAAAGGGAAGAAGTTATCCAGCTGATAAAAGAGTATATCGACGTCTTTGCATGGGATTATGAGGACATGCCAGGCCTTGACCCAAAGGTGGCTACTCACAAACTCAACATATTGACCGATTCAAAGCCTGTGAAGCAGCACCAACGCCGGTTCCGCCCGGATATGATGGACGCCATCGAAGCTGAAGTCAAGAAGTTAATAGCCGGCGGTTTCATTCGGGAAGAACAATATCCCAACTGGGTCGCCAATGTTGTCCCAGTCATAAAGAAAAATGGAAAAATACGTATCTATATCGATTACCGAGATCTGAATGCGGCCTGCCCCAAGGATGAATTCCCTCTTCCCATCACGGACATCATGATCGACAACACCTGCGGTTTCGAACGCATGTTTTTTATGGACGGATTCTCAAGGTACAATCAGATCAAGATGTATCCCGAAGACGAGAAGCACACTACCTTCCGGACCCCGTTAGGGGTATATTGCTATATGGTCATGCCCTTCGGATTGAAGAATGCTGGGGCTACATACCAACGGGCTATGAGTAACATATTCCATGAGCATTTACGCAAAATAGTAGAATGTTACGTAGACGACATAGCCGTCAAGGGTTGCCTCAAAGATGATCACATTCAAAACTTGAGGACGGTATTCGAGTTAATGCGCCAACATCAACTCAAGATGAACCCTACGAAGTCCTTTCTGGGTGTATCTAGTGGCAAATTCCTGGGATTTGTCATTACCGCCAAAGGCATCCAAGTGGACCCTGACAAAGTCCAGGCCATCGTAAAAATGCGACCGCCCCGCAATCTGAGGGAACTCCGGGGATTTCAAGGTCGTCTGGCTTATATCCGGAGATTCATATCCAACCTCTCGGGAAGATGTCAGCCCTTTTCGCATCTCATGAAGAAAGGTGTATCCTTCGTATGGGACAAAATCTGTCAGCAAGCGTTCGGAAATATCAAACGCTACCTCACCAGTCCGCCAGTTCTGGTGCCTCCCGTCATGGGAAGACCATTCTTGCTGTATGTCCGAGCGATGGATCATTCGCTAGGAGCTCTTCTCGCACAGAAGAACGATATGGGTCATGAACAGGCTATCTACTACCTCAGCAGGATGATGGTCGGAGCATAACACCGGTATAACCCAGTGGAGAAGGAATGCTTGGCTCTGATGTTCGCTATCCAGAAGACGCGACACTATGTCACCGGCCAGACTATTCATATCATCTCCAGGATTAACCCTCTTCGAGTACTGATGAGCAAGCCAAGTGCTCTTAATTCCTGACTCGCGACTTGGGCGATGCTGTTAACACCATATGACATGGTATAGGTCCCACAGAAGTCCATCAAAGGCCAAGCGCTGGCCGACTTCCTAGCTGCTCATCCGATCCTGGAGGCCTCCAAATTATACGAGGACATCCCTGACGAAGTTGCAGAATGTAATTCCGTAATGGAAAGTAACGCATGGCAACTGTTCTTCGACGGCGCCTCCAGGACTGGTCCCAAGGGAAACGTGGTTTCAGGGGTAGGAATCGTCCTGGTCACTCCTGATAAACTCGTCATCTACCGAGCATATTCTCTTAGCGAGCCATGCTCTAACAATGTGGCAGAGTACAACGCTCTGCTAATCGGGCTCCAAGTCGCCAAAGAGCTGGGGGTCGAGTCCCTGGAAGCTTTCGGTGATTCTCTGCTTATCGTCAATCAATTCAGGGGAATATATGAAGTCCAGAATCCAGACCTCATCCCCTATCACCAAGCAACGGTCGAGATAGCCATGACATTCAAAGGGTTCTTCCTAGAGCATGTACCTCAATCTCAAAATCTGGAAGCTGATGCCCTAGCCAGTCTAGCTGCGGATTTAGCCACTCCTATAAGAAGACAGGATTCAGTAATCCTTCTTAACAGAGATTTATTCTGTGTGAAGAACAACTTTCACATAGAACGCAGCTACGCTGTGAACACAGATCCCCCTAGAAGAGACTGGAGAAGTCCCTTCATAGATTTTGTCGCATACGGAATCTTGTCGGAGGACCCCAAAGAAGCAGTATCCGTCAAAAGACGATCATTATGCTTCTATTTCGATGCATCTTCACAATGCCTATATCGTCGGACCTACGACGGACTGCTATTGAGATGTCTCTCTAACGACGAAGCGCAGCAGATTATCCGGGAAGCTCACGATGGCGTATGCGGAGCACATCAGCCCGGTCCTAAGCTACAGGATCGTATCAGGAGAATGGGCTATTACTGGCCCATTATGATCGCAGACGCGATCAACTATGCAAGATAATGTAGAGCCTGTCAGGTTCATGCAGACTTCATATATCAGCCGTCTGAATATCTACATCCTACGGTTGCATCCTGGCCTTTTGAAGCATGGGGTATGGATATCATTGGTCCTATTCACCCGTCTTCTTCCAGAGGTCACCGATTCATACTGGCCATCACAGATTACTTCTCCAAATGGGCAGAGGCGATCCCTCTTGCTGAGGTAAAGGCATCTAATGTAATCAGCTTCATCAAGCATCGCATCATTTATCGCTTTAGGATTCCCCGAAGGATAATCCATAACAATGGGCCTCAGTTCATCAGCCAAGCATTTTATCGATTTTACGATAAAAATCGGATACATAATATTGCCTCTACGGTATATTATCCAGCTGCTAATGGTTTGGCGGAAGCTTTCAACAAAACCATTATCAAAATCTTGAAGAAGTTCGTCTCTTCAAACAAAAGAGATTGGAATGAGAAGCTGGGCGAATGCCTCTGGGCATACCGCACAATGGTACGAATACCGACAGGTTGTACCCCATTTTCACTGGTCTACGGGAGCGAAGCAGTTCTCCTCATTGAAATCCAGATCCTGTCACTCAGGATAGCCATGACTAATGAGCTGACTCAAGAAAAGAATGACCTGTTAAGGCTTCAAGAGCTAGAAGGATTAGACGAGAAATGCCTCCAAGCTCAACAGCGCATCGCGCTCTACCAAGCACGCATTTCCAAAGCTTTCAATCATAAAGTAAAGGAAAGAGTGTTCAAAGTCGACGAGCTAGTTTTAGCCGTAAGAAGGCCGATGATCCTTACTCACAGGAGTAAAGGCAAATTTTAGCCCAAGTGGGAAGGCCCTTATGTGATCGAGACAACATTCTCAAACGGTGCTTACCGATTAGTCCAGCCTAATGGAGACCTGTTAATGGCTCCTATCAACGGTAAATTCCTGAAAAGGTACTATGCTTAAACTCCCCTGCTCAAGTGGAATATAGCGAGAAACTCAATTCTGACAAAACTACTTCCAAAATAAAACTAGTTGGGTCATATTCTATCATGTCCGTATGATCTCTGAATAGATATGTCCTGCTAAAAGGTTATCAAGAGTCTATCACGTTCATACTACCTCTGATATCACTCTCGCCCAAACCTGTCATTTACATTCCGAAATGATGGGTCCATAAAGTCAGAAAAGAGTCGCTTTTATTTATTCCCAAAAAGAGCAGAATTATATTTAGGAAGCAAAAAGAAGAAAGGGTACATCATTGTGGGAGAGCGGTCAGATCGCGAATCAGCTGTACCAGTACAGCTATCCTCTCATCCCTGAAAACCAAGGCATCAGTGCGGGCCCGCTCCAGCCGTGCCTCGGGATTGTTCGTAAAGGACAGTTCGGCCCTTGCCCGAAGAGAGCCAGCACGGGCAGCTTCTGCGCATTCCAGATCCCGTCGTGCTGTGCTCAGTCGACCAGTCGCTACATCTAGACCTGACAACGACTGAGAAGCCCACTCCTCTGCTAGAGCGAGTTTTTCTTTCAACTTGCGGGCCCTCGCTACGTTCCCTTCATGCTCGGATTGGCACTTCGTCTGAAGAGCAAGAGCCTCCTCTACGACAGGTTTTCTTTCATCCATCTCCAGCTTATGCGCTTTGATGGAGTCATCTAGGCTTTCCAGCTGTTTAGTAAGCCGCGCAGTCATGAGGTTATATCTGGCCTGGACCTCAGCTTCAAGACTGCCCCGAGCCAGCTGCAAGTATTCGTTAATAGGTTGCTCCAAACCATTAACCATCGCCTCCAGGGCGTCAGCTACCCCAGAATCGCCGAACTCCCTGACCGCCCCGATCAGAAACTGAGAAGCCTTCTTCAGACGCTTGAAGTCTAGATTCTTCGCCAACACCATTGATATCAGCATTTTTAAACTGGTGTAAAAGAGGCTGGTGTATTGCTCGGTCAGCGTGACTAGATCCGATTGGACGCCAGGAGTGGCCACGATATTGGCGAGTCCCCCTCCAGGAATGATTGCAGACGAGGTGGCCACAGCCGCTGCCTCGGCGGGTGGTACGACTGAATGAGGTACGACAACAACGGTCGAAGTCATCGACATACTCACGAGAGGCGAGGTCACGACAACGGGTTCGTCCTCCTCTTGAGGTGACGAAACCACTCCGAGCGAGCTGGCCCCCGAAGATATTTCCTCCTCGAAGTCGAGCGCCTCCGTATCATCGCCAGGAGCCCGAGCAGAGCCAGAAGGCGCTTCAACGCTATACTCCCCGTGGATGCCGTCCCCTGAGAAGAGGACAAGAAAGTTGATATCAATATGATGGTAATCTTTCTAAGAGGAGACATAAAGATGACATTTACCCGCAGCCAACGGTATATATGCCGCATCTGTAGCCCACGTAGCTAAACCATGCCTTAATGACGCAATGCGAACTGTCATACCTGGAGAAGGGGGTGGGCCCACCGACACCACCAAGTGCTCTACCAAGCCTTCACCAAGACGCAGTCGAGGTTCGTCAGCTGGAATCTCGCCAGGCGATTTCGTTCCACTACCGGAGGCGGTGGCAGCAACGGCAGACTCAAGCAGGGGTTCTCTGGCACCGTCAGCCGAAACTGAGGGTCCCTCTCTGAAAGGCGAGGAACCTCCAATCAAAGAGACATCCCCAACAAGGGAGACAGCAGGTTCCTCTCTAGGAGCCTCAATGCCAGGAATCCGGAGAGAACGAGCAACCGTCTTCTTCTTCCTCTTGCGAGGGAAAGTCTACTTCAAACCAGGAGCCCTTCGCTTCCCAGAGACTGCCAAAGCCCCCGCAGGCGGAGGCACTCCACACCTCGGCACCGACACCAGAGGCTCATCCGGAGTGACGGACCCGTCACCCTCGTCAGACGAAACCGAGGGGACTTCGACTCTTCCCCCAGACTTGGAAGAAAGCACCCTAAAGCTTCTACGCATGTCAAAATTGCGATGGAAGGTATTGATCGCCACGTAGAACTGGGCATACGAATGGAGGATACACAGCTTCGTGGAGAGTGTGACGACCGGCATGATAAAGATTGCTCCCGTGCAACCCATGATAAAATACCGCCATCCTCTGGCTCCATCAATGAGTCCGCCCCTGGACCTGAAGCTGGTGACGACATTGTCCACGTGCAGCTAATCGTACCCAAACTGCCTGGCGAACCAACTAGGCAGGTAGGGCTCGAAGAAGCAATGATCTTCGCTTTTGTACAGCAAATAGGAGGGTCTGATGCAGACCAACCAATTAAAAGCTTCCGGTGAAAGATTGGTCTTCTCTCCACCTAAATCCTCAAGCCTAATACCCGACTGATTGCGATGTACAGAGGGGACAGTGCAGAGGAGCTTCCAGCAATGATCGAGGCTCAGCGCCAGCCGACAGTCTAAAACTGTTTTCATGTTCCAGGGAGAGTGCTTGTAGTTCAGCAAGAAACTATCCCCCGAACTATTGCCAGGGCCGGGAGACATCACCCGGGGGTTGTGGAGAATTAACCATCCCATCAAGTACATGTATGGTAACTCTACCCGGGGAAAGCTATCATGTCGAGCTTCATCAACGAGCAGTCCATCAGTCATGGCTCTCAAACCAGCCTGTATACGGCATACCATGGCAGGGAGCAAGCCCAGTCTTGCCCCGAACACCAGACGCACGGTAGGCCACAGGATGTTCCGGTGAATGCGGTCCGCGGACGCGATGTCGGGTACCACTACTCGACGCAGCCATATGGAGAGAAAGCCAGCCAGCTTGGCTTCCTTAGACAGAGGCCTACGACAGCGCCTCAAGTAACTATAGGCCTTAGTGCCTTCAGGGTACTTTCCTACCCCGTCATTGAGAATCTGATCTGGAGCTTTAGCATCCTCCATAAGATCCTCGACGACCTGGGCACTGAGCACGCCCAAACAGTTCACGGGCTCATTCTTGCCCCCGAAACTTTCTCCGACTTGACAGCCCTGGCCCGGTGGAAGAAGAGGTAGAACATCCACTTAGTGGTGTGAGCCAAATCAGAAGGCTCATCATAAAAAGTAGTGCACGCGAAGTAGTGGCACATCAGCTCCTGATACACCTCCACAACCCGAGGGTCTGAGTCCTCCAACTCCTGGTTGGTGGGAACATACTCTTCATATGGGGTATCCCCCATCGGCAGCCTCAAGATCACTGCCATCTCATGGAGGGCCAACCCCAACTCCCCCAGTGGAGTGGCGAAGGTTCCGGTGAGCGAAATGTATCGCTCCATCAGTGCCAGAAATAGGTTAGGGTTGGGAGGCAACCCAACACTCATCGCACTCATAGTAGCATACAGTCCGATGACCTCCAGCTCTCTCCGAAAATGTTTCAAGGCCCAGTCAACTAGGCAAGTCCATCGGAGGTTTGTTGGGGTGATCCACCCATTGCACCGAGGATTCTCCTTGGGGTATACCCCCCTCGCCCCATGAAGTCGTTGCAGAAAGTCGACAATTGGACCGGCTGGATCACTGAACTGTCTTCACTCGGGACGCTGCCCGGGCACAGTCCCCTGAACAGCGTCACAACGCCGGAAGGGCGGCTGACAAACGACCCCTGGTCAGCTCCTTTAAGATGAAAGATCTTCCCCGGCTTGCCGTAAAGATCGGGAGTCAGCGTCCACGACATCCTCTAGGATGTGTAGCATGGGAGAAAGCCAAGATGGGATAATCTCTCGGCATCGTTGGCAGATACAAGACCACACTCTCGGCGGGGAAAACCCAGGGTTCTCTCTTGGGCTTCGTCTGGGACTGTTTGTCAATCATGTCCCCAAAAGAAAAGCCGGCTTGATGTACTGGTCCCCGTCTATGTACGTCAGGGGCTCTCCGTTAATCATGTTCAGCAATGTTCGCTCGCCCTGAGCCGATATCAAGATCTCCCTTCCTTCAGGATACTGGGGTCCGGAGATAGGAAATATCACGTGGGACAGATCCTCCAGATAGTTTGAGTGCAGCATCCCGACAGCGGAACCCATCACCTCGGCCAGTGGAGACTCATGTAAGTCAACTGCAAAAGTGCAAAGAAAATACGTCACTATAACTCTTGCAAACATAAAGACCAAGAAATGACCGTCTGTGCTTTACGCCAAGACTGTACAAAATTTGGTCATTTTACGCCGGAAGTCACATTCAGAAGCGTAATTGGCGGTATACAGTCCGTGCTTTACGCCAGACTGCCAAAATTCTAGTTATTACTCCGGAGGTCCCATCCACAAGCGTAAAACTAAAATTTTATAGTATACACCAAGTTTTCGGCAGTCAGAGCTTTTACGCTCAAAACTGCAAAAACATGGAGTTTTACGCTGGCACATTAAAAATATGGGCGTAAAAGATAAAAATGTCTCCGTGCGTCATCTTCCTCAAAGAGGCTATCAGCACAGAAGACGACCTAGCGCGGTCACGTTCAACGTGTGCGAAGGATTTTTTGTCGTTCTTTGTCATCCCAAAGGCTCTACCTCTAAGGCCGGGTGCGCTACTCGTCGGCGGGATACTTCGCTCAGAAGAGAGTTCACCTCGCCCGACCGAAGACTCTCTCGTTGGGGCAGAATAACGAGAAGAAGAACCTATACTCTTTTCCTTAGTGGAGGCGATTTGTTTCGGCGCCATTTCTGAAAACTTGGAGCGCTCGGAAGAAGAACGAGGGGAAAAACTCAAAAAAGTCGAAGGCTCTCTTTCGTAGAAGACGGATAAAATTTTTTTCTCTCAAAAGCTTAGGATATATATAGAGTTTGGGTCGACTCCTCGAATCCTCGAACGGGCTCCTCGAAACCCCAATCAAAATCTTATAATTAATATTTGGTTATGATTGGGTACTATGTCAGCCCACTACTCTCGAAAGGCGGACAGTCAGCAAATTCGAAGAGTTTTTCGTGCAAAAATAGGTCAGCGGTTCCTACGCTAAAGAGATTTCTACGCTCGACAGCAACATATCTACGATTTTTATGCTCGCAAGCTACAAGTCTATGGTTTTATGCCCGGATGCCTTTGTGCTCGGTAGCTTTTATGCTCGAGAGGCTACAAACCTACGACTTTACGCTCAGCAGATGCCAAATCGATGATCTCACGCTCGGTGGCGTTTAGTTTACGCTCAGAGGCAACGGATCCACGACCTTACGCCTGGAAGATTTCTTTTATTCACAGGCTACAAATCTACAATTCTACGCTAAGGAGCTTTCTACGCTCGACGGCAACAGATCTACGGTTTTATACTCGCAAGCTACAAGTCTATGGTTTTATGCCCGGATGTCTTTGTGCTCTGTAGCTTTTATGCTCGAGAGGCTACAAACCTATGACTTTAGGCTCAGCAGATACCAAATCGATGATCTCACGCTCGGTGGCTTTCTACGCTCAATAGGCTACGAACTCAGGATTTTCAGCTCATCTACACTACGGATCTCTGACTTTCCGCATGTCCGAACAGTTCTCGAGGGAGTTCACACAGAAGATACTCCTTCTTGACCTCAAAATATCCCAAGTACCCGGAACATACAAAGTTCAAACATTGAGAAATTACTCTTCTCGGGTCAATTGGAGGTTCATCCAGACTCCAGTCTGAATATCTCGTCTATCAAGATGGCAACTCAGTTTGACAAGCCGTTTCTCGACCCTGTTTTAAGGGATTTTCGAGAAATCATTCTTGAAGATGAAGTCTGAATAAAAATTCTGTTCATCAGAAGCAAAGACAACAGTTCAGAGCTCTACGCGGTTCCTTAGTCCTAGCAACAGGACAGTTCTAAATGTTCAAAATGCTCAACAACGTTCTATGGACTATTTGCTATGCGCAAAAGACTGGACCTAGCACTCTTTCTATACAGAGTCGGCGTAAAGAATCAGACGTGTCGAAGCTACACATATTCAGGCTTCACAGCAACGTATGGCAAAACGATCATATGCGGAGAAAAAAGACGATTTTATTAAAATCAAAATCATGATTACATATGAGGGAAATCCTGTCTACAAGGGGTTTTTCTCTATTTTTTATGGCTACATATAAGGGAAACTCCATCTACAAAGGATTTCCCCATCGTCGTCTGAAGATCGCCCAGAAGCTGTTCTGACAGGTTCTCGCATGGGCACAATTCTTCATCCATCTTCTCCAGCAGTCAGTCAGTTACAGCAAACTGACTGACATGGCAATGATCAAAGGCGGGAGAATACAGAGTTGGGGTTTGCATAAATTATGCAGATCCCATGCTTCGTGCGCCATGACAGATTGAGTTGATATATTCCACCCAACTCAATGCCCGAGGTCAGAGCCAGTTGCCGCTCTCATCTCCGGAGGTAACAGGAGAAGACACCGCTTGCAAGCCGTGTGGTCTAATACGACCCTTCCCTTCTCCTGGAAGAACAGCCATATAAAGTTGCTGATTATCCCGAGCAAGGGAGGCTAAGATATCCTTCCATGATCCATCGTTGCAGTGGGCACTTGCTCGAAGATGCCGTCTTTTTCGGCTCCTTACACGCTGGAAGAACATGATCTCCTTCTTCCTCAGATCGACCCGACGAACTTCGGCGATCATCTCTGCGTGGTGATGAGAATGTGGAGAGAATGGGTTAAACCCCCCAGCCTTTTTATAGGCGAAAGAGATCACACCGGTCCCCAATAAATCTGTCATAAAGTCAGCATCGACAGTTTCAACGCTCCATTCAAAAACGTTTTGAGTTACGAGGAGCGGTTCATGCTTCATTCAAAGCGTTTCAAATTCTGAGAAATTTAAAAGCTTTGAAGGGGGTCTTGTAGAAGCATAAAAAATATGTCGGATGGCTATACGCAGCGTATTGATGCAGAGCAGCGTAGACAGAGGCCTTCAGAGCCATCAAACGTGAAACAAAGCTTTCTCCGCCAAACACAGCATGAAATATAAGCTCAATGTAAGGCAGTACGTCCAAACCGCTTCAGCGTAAATAGGGTGCTTCATCGACTCCTGGGCGTAAAACCCGTCCTCTTGCAACGCAGCATTGAAGTGTACGAGAGACGTTTCGTATTCTTCGAAGTGAACTTGTCAGATCCTGCAATGAACCTGACGTCTGGACTTCTGACAAAGGGATACTGCTCGACTACCCAGGGATACTGCTCGAGTACCCAGACGACGGCTATAATGATGGCACGGTACTGCGACCCAGGCTGTCATTTACCGTCATCTCCTTTGCGTAAACTGCTTTTACGTGCACGAAGGGATACGCGGCCTTGTTTTACACAGGCAGACATGAGCTGTTTACGCTCTGCAGTAGACAAACCGCCTGCCACATCAAAAACTGTACTCCGTACGGGGCTCGAGGCACGTCTCTACGTCTAATGCACAGAGCGATGACAGTTGCTCGAGGCAGGTCTCTACGACCAATGCACAGAGCGGTGACAGTTTCTTAAGGCACGTCTCTGCGACTGATGCGCAGAAGGACTGCAGACCTTCAAAACACGTTTTTGCATTTAATGCACAGGATGGTGGCAAATCTCGGTATTTAATGCAAGAGATTTGATTATATCTTCAAAAGCCATAATTCCAGCTAAGACGTCCACATCAGCACTCTGGCATGGTACGCAGCGGCTTTTATGCCCATTCAGTTCCGGTGTTCACTCGGCTTCTACGCCCACTCGGCCTCTATGACCACTCGGCTTCTACGCCTATTTCGGCTTCTATGCCTGCTCGGCTTCTACGCCATGGTGACAGATATTGGCTTCTACGCCCACTTCTTCTACACGAGGGATACCTACCTACGTGGGTTCTACGCCGTGATCTTCGTAGCGATTATACGTGTTTTGTCCTTTAGTTGGACCCGCGTCACACGCTCATTCAAATGATCATCTATACGCAGGCATTGGTTATTTTAACCGTTGTGTAAAAGGGTGCTATACTTTTCACTCCTCGGTTTCTACACCGTTGGAGTGGTCACTGTCACTAAAACTCTATAAATAGAGACCTCTATCAATGAGGAACAAGGTCGGAAAATTGGTCAAGAAACCAATATCAGATCCAAGGTCTACAGATTGGGAGGTCAGAAATTGGTCAAGAAAACCAATATCAGACCTAAGGTCGAACTTCCAAGAAAGATCGAACCAGAGGTCAAGAGAGAGAGAGAGAGAGAGAGAGAGAGAGAGAGAGAATCTGGACCTCAGGCAAGGAGCAGGGATCGACGACTTTGGTATCGTACATCCACCCTCTTTTGCAACCTTCGAAGCTGCTTCTTGTCTTCTACAGCACTTCTTCATCATCGTGTGGTCCAAGGGCTAAAGTGATCGACTGCAGATCAGACACCTATAGCAATATTTACCCAGATTAAATAAATTGTACTTCCACATCCTCGTATAGGATCAAATTGTACAAGTTTGTTTGTAAACCAAAGAAGGCGGGTTTCGTGTAAACCCCATCTTGAATACATTTTCATTCTTTCGTTTTCCACCACAAACACAACTTTGTAAATCCTATTTTTTTAATTCTAAATTAATCCCAATGTCTTCCTAATTAAATCCGTGCCTAACGCACAACACCCTCTTACCATGAAAATTTCTAAATATATTTTTCTCCGCAATTTTTGTGTCATTTTATGTGTTCATATAATTTCCCGAATTTATGGGGCTAAGTTACAATTATTGAATTGTGTGGCACCACCCTATTTGCCATGAACAATTGAGAGGGTCCCAAAATAGGGTCCCATTCTCACCCACCCATTCACCCTCATGAAGAAACCTTCCCCTCTTCATGATTAATCTCAACCATCCATTTTGAATGGGTTAATCCCAACCATCCATCTCCTTCACACACACCCCTATAAAGCAACACTTTCCCCACCCTCAACACACATCCCACCGGCCCTAATCCCAAGAGAAAACTCTTCTCTCTCTCTCCTCACTCCTTCATTAATTCCTTCCCATGCAAATTTCTCCTTCCTCCTCCATTCCTTCCTCATAAAGAAACCACCCTCTCTTCTTCCTCACTTCACTTGAAGCATCACCACCCACGGCTATCTTCCCCCAGCTCCGGCCTCCGACCCGTACGGCCTGAGCAGCTCCGGCCGCTGCCACCGCGGCGTGCATCTTCCCCGCGGCGTGATTCCCCCGCCGGCGCCGTTCAACACTCCCCCGCCGCGTGCATCCAGCTCCGGCGCTGTGCAGTCCCCTCCCCCGCTGTGCAGACACCCAGACCCGGCGCCGGACGGTGCTGCCGCCCGCTCTCGTGTGTCCCCGCCGCCAGGCCGACCTCCCCCGCCGCATGCGTCCAGCTCCGGCGGAGCAGTCCCCCGCTGTGTGCTTTACCTCCGGCCACCAGTCTCTACACCACCACCTCCGGCCACCAGTTCTACACCACCACCACCACTACCACCATCATCACCACCACCCCCGGCCACCCTCCACCGGCCAACGACCCACCTCGTCGAGGTATAACACTCCCCCTCTTTATATTGATATATATAATGTGTGTGTTGTAGCTAGGGTTCTTTTGTCTATAAAAGGGTTGTGTAGATATAGTGTAGTACATTTGAACATGAATTACGGAAAGTGATTAGGGTTAATAAAGGTTTAGGGTTTATGTTTACATGAGTTATAAAATGACAATTTAAAAGATTTGTAAGGGAGTTTAAGGTTTGATTGTAACTAGATGTTCTGGATAATACACATGGTGGAAAGGAATGTTAAATAAATCATTTATGGTTTAAGTATGATTTGAATGAGGGTTCTTGATATATATGGTTAGTGTAGGTTTACTTTGAACAATGTGTTAAGGTTTACCTTGGTTGAGGAAAATGAGGTTTAATGTGAATGCATGTAGAAATTTAAATGACTTGAGGATGAGTTTAAGGAGGTTGACATGGTTTAATATTTATGTAGTATAGTAAGCATGTATCTTGTGGTTTATGAAGTTGGATTTGGATGTGGTACTAGAATGGAAATTAGGGTTGGCCTCTACATAAATTATCGCGATTTAATTAAAAATCTGTGATCGAGGAGAATAGAGTTTTGACCTTGGAGCCAACTAATCGGGATGTATAATCATGGTGGAAATGTTAGTTTATATTCGGAGAGTTAAAATCGAAGAGAATGCACAGATGACTAGTTGATGGACTATCGTACCGCTAGCCAGTTGTAGTCAGCCCTCTAGTATCTTGCCCTTGTAAGTCATAGAATAGATTATTAATTCTGGTTTGTATCTCTTCACTAGGTACCGCGGGACCTGAGGACTTGGACGCGGTACCAGATCCCCCACATCAGCAGCCGCACGCAGGCAAGTGTACCTTGCCACCCTGTACTTCAGTTTATATATATTGTTGTTCATTATGTACTCGTGCGCGTATTTATGTTGATGTTCGATACTCCGTGTCCGGTTCACAATCGGGTGTTGACATTCGACTTAACGTCTTAGAATAATTACTAGATGCTTCATAGCACCTCGATGCACGTACCTGAGTACATCGATACCCCAGGACACACTCATATACTGTGATCATGCCATATTCCTGTATCCTGATACTGACATCATGACCAGAGATTGGGACGACCTTAGGGTTGCGTCTATTGAGTTAATTCCTTGTATCGAGACTGTAGTTAGAGGTTCAGGTTCAACGTACAATCGTTGACCGCTTGGAAAGGGGAAGACAGTTACTAGACGTTTGGGCTACTCTGCACGCGCTTATATATATGTAGTATTTTGTAGTGATACGTGTATCTAGTATAGCTGTTTCACCCGTGTGACTCTTTGCCCGGAGCTGCGGTACGTGCCGTGTGTTTCCGTGTTCGGAGCTACGATTTTATTTTGGACGGCCCACGCGTCGAACATTATCTTTAAACTGTGTCACACTTGTTTGGTTGTACTAGATTACCCTGTTGTTGCACTTGTACTATCTGTTTACCTGGCATGTTGTTTTTCTGTACCTTGTTACGTCCCTCTGAGGACCTGGTTCCCTTCCTGGTGTAGGCCACGAGGATTACCCGGAGGAGTACGGACCGGGCATCTATCCAGCAGCTGTACTCACTGCCGAGGACGAGGTCATTCCTGAGGACTTCGCCTGATCGCTGGTAGTGACTCTTTCCTTGGGACGGTATCATTACCTAGTTACCTGCTGCCGTCCCAAGTTATCTTATTGCTTACTTTCATTCCAGTATATTTGTACTAGCGGGTTTGTCCCCGTGTGACTATTCTAGTATTTGTACTTGATACTTATTTGGATATTTCCTTCCTGCACATTAGTCGTTGTATTTACTTCTATTGTGCTCTTATATTGTTGCCTGTGGATGAGATTTAGATTGAGTATACTTGTGTTATGTGATGGGTTATTCATTGTACTTCACAGCTTAAGTGTACTCTGACGGGCCCATTAGATTGGAAAGCCCGCCGAAGTACACTACTGGCCATTGCCACGTGTCTCGGTTCCTTCTCCATGGAACCGGGGAGTGACACCGGCTAAGACGTCCACATCATCACTCTGGCACGTTACGCAGCGACTTCTACGCCTATTCAGCTTCGGTGCCTGCTCGGCTTCTACGCCCATTCGACCTTCTGTGCCTACTCGGCTTCTACGCCTACTCGGCCTCTATGACCACTCGGCTTCTACGCCCACTCGGCCTCTATGACCACTCGACTTCTACGCCTACTCGGCTTCTACGCCTATTCGGCTTCTATGCCGGTTTGATAACTATTTGGCTTCTATGCCATTGTGACAGACAATGGCTTCTATGCCAACCTCTTCTATACGAGGGATACCTACCTACGTAGCTTCTACGCCGTGATCTTCGTAGCTGTTATACGAGTTTTGTCCCTTAGTTGGACCCGTGTCATACGCTCATTCAAAAGATCATCTATACGCAGGCATTGGTTATTTTAACCGTTGTGAAAAAGGGTTATGTACTTTCCACTACTCGGTTTTTACACCGACTGAGTGGTCACTATCACTAAAACTCTATAAATAGAGACCTCTATCAACAGAGGAAAAGGTCAACAAATTGGAGGGTCGAAGAAGTTAGGTCTGAAAACTGATCAAGAGATCCAGTACCAGATCCAACGGTCGAGAGAGAGAGAGAGAGAGAGAGAGAGAGAGAGAAGAATCCAGAGCTCAGGCAAAGAGAAGGGATCGACGACTTTGGCATCGGGCATCCACCCTCTTTAGAAACCTTCGAAGCTGCTACCTGTCTTCCACGGCACTTCTTCAACATCGTGTGGTCCAAGGACTAAAGTGATCGACTGCAGATCAGACACCTATAGTAATATTCACACAGATTAAATAAATTATACTTAGACATCGTCGTGTAGGATCAAATTTGTACAATCTTGTTTGTAAACATAAAAGAAGGGCGGGTCTTCGCACAAGACCTTGTTTTCCGCATTTATCAAATCTGTTCTCATTTATTATCCTAAACAAGATGGCGACTCTGCTGGGGACATCTTTCTCTTCTGATAAGGAAGCTATTGCTCAACACGATGCGGTATCCGAGGGATCCGTGAAAAAGACACTGGTCGTCCAGTACGACCAGTCTGCGTACGAAATATGCTCTGAACAAGGGGTAGCTCTCACTCTCTTTCTGTCCAAAACAACAGGAAGCTGCGTAAGGTCTGGATGCCCAAGACATCCTCTACCATTCCTGTGGGTTCTCCGATCTCTCTGATCTCTTCGACCAATGAGGTTGTAGCATTTCTCCCTCCGCACCCTGCGCGTAAAATTTAGTCGCCTGTGTCTGACAGAACCGACAAAACTTCTGGCAATGCCTCAGCGCTAACCCAGAAGTATACTCCGCGCTCTGCACGTGAAATTCAGTCTCCCGTCCCTGGCGGAATAGACAAAACTTCTGATAAAGCCTCAGCGCCAAATCAGAAGTACAAGACACGCTCCGCACATAAAACAACATCTGACCTCTACGGAGAACCAGATGATCCCTGTGATCTCCGCAAGGGAAAGCAAGCGGCGGACTACTTAATTTCTCAGCCTTTACACCAGCAAGGGAACAATCTGCACGCCCTCCAAATTATGCGAGATGCTGATGGCCGCCTGAGGACATCCTCAGATTTATGCCAACCAGAGCGAAGCTCCAAATTACGCCAGGCGAAGTCCCTAAGCGTAAAAAAGGCTCCAGTTGCGGAAAGACACCCTCCCCGGGGATTATCCGCCACCCAGATGGCCAACCTGTTGTATACGGGTAGCACAGGGAAGACTATAGCTCCCATCATCCGCATGCCCACCAATGAGAACAGAAGGAACAAGCCATCATCTTCTTCTTCTGCAACTCCTCCTGACCTGCGCAAGTATCTAATCCAGAAACGCAAGGAGAGGGGATCTTCCAGCGTGGCTATTACGCCTCCTAGTGAGCACTGTTGTAATAGTCACAGGATTGTAATTAATTATTGCTGTTCTAAAGCAAAACGGCCAGTTTTCGACCGGCTGAGCTACTCTCCATCTTTCCTAGAAGAAGAGCCCACGCATGCATCTGTGAACATGGCTTCACATATACCTGGAGAAGCTCAGGCTCAAGACGTCCGTCCTCTAGAACTCCGAGCCAAAGGAAATTCAACATGTTCCTTAGGGACACCGAAGCTAGGGTGTTCCAGAACACTCGTTCAAAGTCACAACAACTGACTTCGTGCTCTTCTGATTCCGATGCTGGGGGTCGTTAGTCTCCCGAATCAGATACTGAGAGTATAGAGTCAACTTCTACAGCGACCTATACTCATCCTTCAATGACACCCAAGGAGATGGAAGTTTATACCATTGGAGATGAACATGAGGAAGCCTCGCCATCAGGGAACGCTGAGCAATGCATTACTACACTAGAGACATCTATGAAACAAATGCAATCCATGATGGAGAACATGCACCAAATGATGCTAACTTAACAGGCGGCTGCTATGGCTCAAACATCGGTCCCGCCTACTCAGATACGCGTAGGGGTGGACCTACCACCATCCAACACGATCCAAGAGCCTGCTCTAGATCAAGAGTCAGCTGGTCCTTCACTTTCTCACTCGGAGAATGTACTACCTCCTGCGAGAGTCACGATACAACCGACTTCGCACCATTTTGTGGTCTCGCTACCAGCTGGAAATCCGATGCAAGCAGTACGAGAGTTGAAAGCCCAATTTGATGCCTTGAAGCACAAAGATCAGCTCAATAAATTGGGAATCAACCAGCCATACCCAGCTATCTGGGAGGAGGTCCCTTTTCCTCTGAGGTACAAACCTCAGACCATGGCCCTGTTCGAAGGAAAAACATCACCAAGTCAGTACATAAACTATTTCAGTATGATGACGGTGTTGCTACAAGGGAATGACGCCCTCCTCACCCGGGTGTTCAAGGGCTGTCTCTCGGGAGTAGCTTACCAGTGGTACCGCAGCCTGGCGGACAACTGCATTACTTCCTTTGAAGACTTCAAGGCTTTATTCTTCACACGATTCTATGAGGGAGGAATGGACATGTCTATGTCCTCTCTCATCGAAGTCAAGCAGAGGGAGAAGGAGGACGTTCGCACCTTCGTCGAACGTTTTTGCCAAGCTACTTTACAGATGCCTCCAGGAGTTCCAGACTCAGCATTGGTAGACATTTGCAGGAAGAACCTTCTTTCCGTGATCTCAGTATTCACAGGACCATATCAGTTCCATGATTGGCCCTCGTTCATCATTTCAGCGGTAGCCGCCGAGGACAACAGTCGCAAGGTGTGTGACAATGGCATCATAATCTCTACCTCTGACAGAGGCAAGAGGTCATCCCCCAACGACGACCATCCTCGCAGTTCCAAAGGAAAAGAAGCTCTGGCAATCAATACGTCCAGACAGAAGACTGCGGCAACCGCGCAGAAGAAACCCGGGACTTCCAGGCCCGTCGAAGTATACTCTTTCGACGACAACGATATTCCGAGTATATTCGAGTGTCTCGTCAAAAGTGGCAAGATCACCCTTCCGGAGGAGAGGCGGCCCAGTGAAGTCGACAGTGCCAACAACCCCAAGTACTGCATCCTCCACAGATACGTACACCACCCAACAAAGGCGTGTTACATACTGAAAAGGAAGATCCAAGAGCTGATCGATGCTAAAGCCATCACTCTGTGCAATAGCGAGAAGACGGTCATGGCCAACATGATCTCTCTATAATTTGGCAATCTGCCTCCCCAAGAAGTACCGGACGGTGTTATACCTATTTTTTGGACAACGATGAACATCGTTAATCTTCCTCCGGCTATGGGTCAAAATCACGACCCGTTACCCCTAACTACCCAGAGAGGCGAGATTATGTGGGTTCACCCAGACTTTGTGTCGGAGCTCGAAAAAGAGACTAATGCTACTAAGGCTAAGTCCAGGAAGAACTCCAAATGCAAGTCCTGCCATATGGTTGTAACTTCTTCGATATCAGACGAAGGCGAGGTTTTGGCCATAGCAACCCGTTCTGGGAAGGCTTACCTCAAGGACTACGGAGCAAGTCAGAAAGATGCACCTGCAGACGCTTCAGCTGCCAAGCCTTCAGAACCAGAGCCTGCAGTACCAGAGGCCGGTCCTTCGAGACCAACTTCGGCGGACAAGGGGAAGCAGAAAGAAGTGCGCTTCAATAAACCTGTAAAAAACATTCAAAACAAAGGTTTACAGAAGCCGTACAACTTCGACATCCTGGCCCAACTAGCTAATACACTAGCCAGATTGTCCATCTTCGAGCTACTTAGGCTCTTCCAAGACACTCGTCTAGCCCTGAGTGAAGCATTGATGTAGGCGGATACATACTTGACCCAACTCAAGTCCCCCGATGAAGAACCCGTGGCGTGTCCTCGATGCCACAGTGTGATGGAGATAGTCACAAATATCACTTTCACTCAAGACGATATGTTGTTAAAACATAACAGGCATGACAGACCCCTCTACCACATCGGGTACGTCGGTTCCATGGAGGTCGACCGGATTCACATAGATTCGGGATCCTCAATCAGCATCATTCCTCATAGTCTGCTCAGACCGCTGAGGATTCCTACCAGCGAACTGGCTTACACCACCACTACTATCGTGGGTTTCAACGCCGAAAGAAGTAAGCCGTTGGAAAAAATTTGCCTAAGGATCCAGACTGGCAACCTCAGATTAGTGGCTACATGCTACGTCATCGATTCAGAGGTGTCCTACAACATCCTGCTGGGAAGACCATGGATCCACGACCATAACATCGTTCCTTCGAATCTACATCAATGCTTCAAATATGTAGACGCCCAAGGGACAGTACAAACGGAGGTTGCTGACCTAAACCCTTTTAAAGGAGTAGAATCCTACTACTCCGATGCCGTGTTATACTCTCAAGACTACACGGAAGAGGTGTCAGCCCAAGCAGAGAAGGAATCCCACCGGGAGCCTGAAGAACCTTCTGCCAAGCAACCTCTGTCAATCAAGGTGAAAGGACGGACTACCCGTCCAAAAGCCACAAAGCCTATGGCTATCCACCTGAACAAGACCAGGTCAGGGAAAGAGGGTGATCCTCTAGTGATCACTCTGAACCAGAAGCCTCCGTCCTTAATCATCAACCTTCGGCGCAACAAGCAGCCGAGTGATGTAAATACGACCAGGAATGCAGTTTTTGATCATAACAATGGACCTCTTTTCCAGTATATCGACGCTCGAATTCCAAATCAGGAACCCTCTCCGCATGACGATATAGAGCCTATAGCACGAAAATTCTTGGCAGCTATAGATTCATATCATCCGTACATATGGGAAATGGCATCATCATCCAATGTCACCACGACATATGGACCACATGAGGATTCTATCTTTATTGTTCCATCTGCCCGCGACGGTCAGCGTTCAATAGTCTTCGGCCGCATACGCAACAAACAGACTATACAAGAGGATTCCTTCGATGACGATGCTGGTGAAATGCAAGTTCACAGGTACAGCCCGTAAGCCTTGAAGATCATGCAAAATATGGGTTACAACTTGAGGATGGAACCAGGTCTCAACTACGGGAAAGGCAGACGAAGACCGCTGCTCGGCAATCCCCACTATCAACAAACCCGTTTCGGGTTAGGGTTTGCCACCTCCCTTACGACTTCCAAGTCGAACGAGGATATCTTTTCCTCTTTTCAAGACGGTGCATCGACCTCCGACTCATCTTACGCTCTCGAGCAAACATGATCAGCAAATATGGTAGTGACAGATTCCTTCGAATCAGACGAACAAGAATCTGAACTATTTGAGAATGACGCTTGGGCTCGGCAGATGGATACACAATGGGAGTTTCGCTTCGAGCAGAGAGAACCTCCCACTGAAGATGAAGTTATCCAGATTGACGTTGGGGATGAACTTTCACCAAGACCGATATTTATCAGTAACAACCTTTCCGAAGAAGGAAGAAAAAAAATATCCAACTGATAAAAGAATATATCAACGTCTTTGCATAGAATTATGAGGATATGCCAGGTCTTAATCCAAAGGTAGCTACTCATAAACTCAACATACTGCCCGATTCAAAGCCTGTGAAGCAGCACCAACGCCGGTTCAGCCCGGACATGATGGACGCCATTGAAGCTGAAGTTAAGAAGTTGATAGCCTGCGGCTTCATCCGTGAGGAACAACATCCCGACTGGGTCACCAATATTGTCCTGGTCATGAAAAAGAATGGGAAAGTACGTATCTGCATCGATTATCAAGATTTAAACGCAGCCTGCCCCAAGGATGAGTTCCCTCTTCCCATCATAGACGTCATGATTGACAATACATGCGGTTTTGAACGTATGTCTTTCATGGACGGATTTTTAGGATACAATCAGATCAAGATGCATCCTGAAGACGAGAAGCATACTACCTTCCGGACACCACTGGGGGTATATTGCTATACGGTCATGCCCTTCGGATTAAAGAATGCCGGAGCTACGTACCAACGGGCTATGAGCAACATATTCCATAAGCATTTACGCAAGACAGTGGAGTGTTACGTGGACGATATAGCTGTCAAAAGCCGCCTCAGGGATAATCATATCCACGACTTGAAGACAATATTTGAATTGATGCGCCAACATCAACTCAAAATGAACCCTACAAAGTCCTTTCTGGGGGTATCTAGTGGCAAATTTTTGGGATTTGTCATCACCGCTAAAGGCATTCAAGTGGACCCTGGTAAAGTCAAGACCATCTTAGAAATGCGACCGCCCAGCAATCTGAGGGAACTCAGGGGATTTCAAGGCCGTCTGGCTTATATCCAGAGATTCATATCCAACCTCTCCGGGAGATGCCAACCCTTTTCGCGCCTCATGAAGAAAGGTGTATCCTTCGTATGGGACGAAGCCTGTCAGCAAGCGTTCGGGGATATCAAGCGCTACCTCACTAGTCCGCCAGTTCTGGTACCTTCTGTCATAGGAAGACCGTTCGTGCTATACGTCCGAGCAATGGATCATTCCCTGGGAGCTCTTCTCGCACAAAAGAACGATATGGGCCACGAGCAGGCTATCTACTACCTCAGCAGGATGATGGTCGGAGCCGAACACCGGTACAACCCAGTGGAGAAAGAATGCTTGGCCCTGATGTTCGCTATCCAGAAAATACGACACTATGTCACGGGCCAAACCATTCACATCATCTCCAGGATCAATCCTCTGCGGGTACTAATGAACAAGCCAAGTGTTCTTAATTCCCGACTCGCGACTTGGGCGATGTTATTAACGCCATATGACATGGTGTACGTCCCTCAGAAGTCCGTCAAAGGCCAAGCATTGGCTGACTTTCTAGCTGCTCATCCGATCCCGGAGGCCTCCAAACTGTACGAGGATATTCCTGATGAAGTTGTAGAGTATAATTCTGTAACGGAAGGCGATGCATGGCAACTGTTCTTCGATGGCGCCTCTAGGACTGGTCCCAGGGGAAACGTAGTTTCAGGAGTAGGGATCATCCTAGTCACTCCTGATAAACTCGTTATCTACCGAGCATATTCTCTTAGCGAGCCCTGTTTTAACAATGTGGCAGAATACAACGCTCTACTAATCGGGCTCCAAGTCGCTAAAGAGCTGGGGGTCGAATCTCTGGAAGCCTTCGGTGATTCTCTGCTGATCGTCAATCAAGTCAGAGGAATATATGAAGTCCGGAATCCCGACCTCATCCCTATCACCGAGCAACAGTCGAGATAGCCATGACATTCAAGGGATTCTTCCTTGAGCATGTACCTCGATCTCAGAATCTGGAAGCTGATGCCCTAGCAACTCTAGCTGCAGATTTAGCTACTCCTATAAGAAGGCAGAATTCGGTAATCCTTCTTAACAGAGATTTATTCTGTGTGAAAAATAACTTTAACATAGAACATAGCTACAAGGTGGACGCAGATCCGCTCAGGAGAGACTGGAGAAGTCCCTTTATAGATTTTGTAGCATACGGAATCTTGTCGGAGGACCCTAGAGAAGCAATATCTGTCAAAAGACGATTATTACGCTTCTACTTTGACGCATCGTCACAATGCCTATATCGCCGGTCTTACGACGGGCTATTATTACGGTGTCTCTCTGGTGATGAAGCACAGCGGATTATCCATGAAGCTCACGACGGCGTGTGCGGGGCGCATCAACCCTGTCCTAAGCTACAGGATCGTATCAGGAGTGAGCTATTACTGGCCCACTATGATCGCAGACGCAATCCAGTATGCCAGACCATGCAGAGCCTGTCAGGTTCATGCAGACTTCATACATCTACCGTCCGAACATCAGCATCCTACGGTTGCATCCTGGCCTTTCGAAGCATGGGGTATGGATATCATCGGTCCTATTCATCCATCTTCTTCCAGAGGTCACCGGTTCATACTGGCCATCACGGATTACTTCTCCAAATGGGCAGAGGCGATCCCTCTTGCTGAGGTGAAGACATCTAATGTGACCAGCTTCATCAAGCATCAAGTCATTTATCGCTTTGGGGTTCCCCGAAGGATAATCTATGACAATGGGCCTCAGTTCATCAGCCAAGCGTTTCACCGATTTTGCGATAAAAATCGAATACAAAATATGGCCTTTACGGCATATTATCCAGCTGCTAATGGGTTGGTGGAAGCCTTCAACAAAACCATTATCAAACTCTTGAAGAAGTTCGACTCTTCGAACAAGAGAGATTGGAATGAGAAGCTGGGAGAATGTCTCTGGGCATACCGCACCACGGTACGAGCATCGATAGGTTACACGTCATTCTCATTGGTCTACGGGAGTGAAGCAGTTCTCCCCATCGAGATTCAAATTCCGTCACTCAGGATAGCCGTGGCTAACGAGTTAACTCAAGAAAAGAATGACCTGTTAAGGCTTCAAGAGCTAGAAGGATTAGACGAGAAACGCCTCCAAGCTCAGCAGCGCATCGCGCTCTACCAAGCACGCATTTCCAGAACTTTTAATCAAAAGGTAAAGGAAAGAGTGTTCAAAGTCGGTGAGCTAGTTTTGGCTGTAAGAAGGCCGATGATTCTTACTCACAGGAGTAAAGGCAAATTCTAGCCCAAATGGGAAGGCTCTTACGTAATCGAGACAACGTTCTCAAACGGCGCTTACAGGTTAGCCCAGCCTAATGGAGACCTGCTAATGGCTCCTATCAATGGCAAATTCCTGAAAAGGTACTATGCTTAAACCTCCTCTGCTCAAGTGGAATATGTCGAAGACCTCATTCTGACAAAACTACTTCCAAAACGAAACTAGTTGGATCATATTCTATCATGTCCATATGACCTCTGAATAGATATGCTCTGCTAAAGCTTACCGAAAGTATATCACGTCCATACCACCTCAGATATCACTTTCACCCAAACCTGTCATTTACATTCCGAAATGATGGGACCACATAGTCAGATGAAAAGCCTCTTTATTATTCCCAGAAAAAAGTGAAAGTACATTAAAAAGCAAAAGCAAAAGTACATCATGAAGGGGTAGCGGTCATGTCGTGAAGCTGCTGCGCCAGTACGGCCATCCTCTCAGCCCTGGAATCCAAGACATCAGTGCGGACCCGCTCCAACCGTGCCTCATCATCTAGCAGGAGGTACAGTTTGGCTCTAGCCCGAAGGAAACCGGCACGGGCGCTCCTGCACTCGCCAAGTTCTGTTGTGCTGGACCAGTCGGCCATTCACCACATCTAGACCTTCCGACGACTGAGAAGCCCACTCCTTTGCCTGAGCAAGCTTTGCCTCCAGTTTGCGGACCCTCGCTACATTGCCGTCATGCTCGGCCTGGCACTTCGTTTGAAGGGCGATAATCTCCTCCAAAATGACTTTTCCTTTGTCCATCTCCTGCTGGTTAGTCTCGATAAATTTATTCAGACCTTTCCTCTTTTCAACAAGATGCGCAGTCAAGGAGTCGTATCTGGCCTGGACCAGAGCTTCAATGTTGCCTCAAGCTAGCTGCAGGTATTCGTTAATGGGTTGCTCCAAACCATTAACCATCGCCTCCAGCTACGGTACTAAGGTATCAATCAATCAGAAGGCAAAAATAACATGAGGAAAGAAAAGAAAGAAACTGCTAATATATTACTTGCAATATCTTCTAACATAATCATAGGTCAAATGATGCATGGAAAGTTTGATACCTCTATCTCTTTAGGTACCACACTTTACTACAAGCATACTCACTGCTAGCTTCCTTACCTACTGCAATAGTTGATACTAGATATTCTTATCACCCAAGTGCGTATCAATTGCAACACACTATACTAAGTACTGCTCTCTCTAATACAACCCTAGATTGACACCCAAGTCGGTTGGCAGTGAGATCTCAATCATACTCAATCATCAGATCCTTACACATGTATATCATCTACTCATATATTAATATTCATCTCTTATCTACCATAAAGTTGATCCTTGAAATAATCGTCAGGGTTTAACTTCTCAATCAACTTAAAAATAATTGCATACACTCCTCAAAATCAGATACTCAATATCAAAAATTTAATCACTTCTAAAATCTTTGTAGCCTTAACTATGTTTATTGAATCAAATTTAAATCCTCAATATTTCATCAACTTAAAATCTCAACTCCTAAAAATTCTGAAAATTTAAAATTCATTTCCACCTTTTTATTTATAACTCCTCAATGTACCTATTAGTGCTCACGGTCTCTGATACTCAAGGTGCACTCAATACCTTTATTGTCTAGAACTGTGTACTAAATTTGTACTGCCCGAATCACTTGCACTATTACCTCCAATGATCAAGTTATCATCAACTGTGTTTTCTTTCAATTTATGTCAATTGGTATATCATCTAATTATCAACACACAGAGTGCTTACTGTTATTAACGTCATCCTTGACTAATCCTCGATATAGAATCATTAGCACTCTTGGTATTATATCACTAGCTGCATTAATGGATTATCTCATCAAGCTCATTAGACTCATGATCACCTGTATCCTCTATAACACTCATGTTTTTTTTTTTTTTTTTTTACTCTCATGGGTATGTGTATGGTTCCTCATCTCGATGGTTGTATATGTATTTCCTTCAATCCTTTAAAGCCTATTAAACTAATCCGTGATACGCTTCACAACTTCCATTACAAATCCTGATATTTCTCTACTTATGACATCTCATTAAACCCTTTATACATATACATTTCTTTACCTTTAACATTTCCGATATCAATCATCAAATTGGACATCATGCTCCATAAATCCTTAACACAATTCCCGGATACTTAATCGTTTACATAGATCACTCAATTACATCATCATGATTATCCAGGACGGGTAATTGGCTCTGATACTAACTCTGAGAACTATCACTGATACTCTATACTCTCCTTAACTCTCAGTCTCTAATGACACTACTCCTAGAATCATTGGTATAAGGTACTCTGCTAAGGCTAACTCTAGATTAAAGCCTACTGCTCACATGCCCAACTAAGAAACACTTACAAATCACTAGCAACACAGTCAATACTAATACAAGACAAAATTATAAGCCACTAATTACCATGCTTAACAAGAAATTCTCAAGGAATAGGAGCTCAAAGACTGAATTGAGGACAGAAGGTATCTTTACTGCTAGTAAAGAAAGAAGCGGTGGAACAAAGTCCTGGAATAACAGAAATAGATAAGTCTTGAGATGATATTTTAAGAACCAATTTAAGATACAACCTGATAATCATACACGTCTGTCAGAAATCATGACACACAAAATCCTCGCCACGCCAGTAAGCATAGATGCGATAAACGACAGGTTCCGTAACTAAGGTATGCAACCCTATAATCATGTCATCTAGAATACTCGCCACGCCAACCGGTATGGCTGCGAGAAACTCTAAATCTCATAACTAAAGTATGTACATCCAAGTTAGGTTCCTACGTTCTCGTCACGATAGCTAATATGGCTGCGATAGACTCTAGGTTCCATAACCAAAGTAGACGTTTTACCTTTCTCACTGTCCTTATCAATATATGTCATCAGATGATACCATAAATTTTAGTCTGAAATCAACTCAACAACGATACCAGGAATTAAAGTTAACAACTGGTTAACAAGAATCAAACTCAAAATGATACCAAGAATTTAATTCAATAACTGCTCAACAAGAATCAAGTTCAGTAACAACAAGCGAGAGCGGACGGAAACAAGGAAAGATTTGAATTGAAAATAAGATTCTCATGGGGTCATCCCAGGAAATCTTTCAAGAATTTGTGATTGAGTATCCTCTCTCATCCTAGTATCCTATGTCCTATATTTAATAGCAGGTACGCAGTAGTACAACTATGACGTCGCACTACTACGACATCGCACCACTCGCGAAGTCAGACCTGCATGGGCCACCACTAAAACGTGTCACGACCCGCACCCGGTTTAGGGGCACAAGAGCGTGGGTACGTCCAGCCTACGCCGCAGCGTCGGCGGTAGAACGCTGTCTAGGTCAAGTGCTATCTAAACAATCTCACGCTAGTATCCAACTCCATAAGGAGACGTGGATATCATAAAATAAATCTAGAAATACTCAATCACAACTACAGCACGATAGGAAATGAAGAAATAAAAGAATACAACACAAGTCTAATGACACAATAATCATACCTGCAATCATTAACTTCCAATCCCCAAGTGTGTCGGAAACCAGTCTACTAAGGTCACAGTCTGAAAAAATATTTTCCAGTCAGGAAGGAGCAAAGTACATCTCTAAATAGCAGTTCTATATAAATGACATAAACTATATAGCAGTTCTAGATGGAAATATATCAGATGCATGTATAGGTACGAGGAATAAAAGAAATACTGGAAATATTGTAAGTAAATGCAGGAAAAGAAACATATGTCAAAGAGCAAGAGATACTATGACTAAGTGTGTGAGTACTAGCTTTAACATGTGATCGGCTTGGGACTAGTAAACTCATTACATGGGTTAGTAGGGCTAACCGATGTAACAGTGAGGAGGCATGTAACTCATTACATGGGTTAGTAGGGCTAACCGATGTAACAGTGAGGAGGCATGTAAACTCATTACATGGGTTAGTAGGGCTAACCGATGTAACAGTGAGGAGACATGTAAATGGTCAGGCCGCACCCGACGTGAGATGTGGGGTGAGCTATGGTGCATATAAAGTTGGGTATGATCACATATCTACACTAAAGTACTCCCCAAACCCCCCCCGACTGGTATAGTAGATCCAATCATGGTACGCTATGGCACGGGATTCCCTAGGAAGGTAGCAAATCTCCCCGGAAATCAGTGTCTGTACATGCACAAGATAACAAGGAAAACAAGTCTTGTACAAGCTACACCATGAATAAGGAATAACATCTCATGACGAGATCCGTGTATACCAATCCGTGTAACCAATGTGTCAAGAACATGGATATTTACACTAGATACAGTAAACATAGGAGATATCATAAATTAGAAACTAATCAGAGAATGTACTCGCCTTGGGTCCTTAGCTGGTGAATACCGAGATCCTGTTCCAGAGTATCATCTGGAGAATCCGACAGTCCTATAAACATATAATAATATCACTTGTATCAGATGCTACACTAACACACAATAGAAATACCCTGGCCTCAGGGCTATGCCAGGCATGGCTCTAGTCAATCTAGGGTCATCTGGTAGGGATATATAAATATACATATCTATTTATACTAGTTGAACAATATATATATGTATACTCATACATATGCTAAAAATACATTTTAAAAAATGTATATATATATATTGTCAAAGTTATTATTAAAATATATACTAATACTAGTATATCACATTAAATACATATACAATGTACAAAATATATATATATATATACTAAGTATACATATTTGAAAATATATATTAAGAATATACTAGATACTTATACAAAATATAAATTAAGAATATACAAGATACTTATACAATATAAATTAAGATATACTAAATTAAATACATAACACTATATGTATTCCAATTAATTACGTATAATATATACTAGTAGGTTGATTTATAATTAATTGAATTAAGGCTAGCTATACATTGAAATTATTTAATCTATAAGGGTCTTGGAAGAAAGAATACCTCTTAATGAAGTCCATGTCCTCTCTGAAATTCGAGGGACCCACCTCCCAAACAATTCTTGCTACAACACCATGCTTCCAATGACAAAACGAAACCTTTCAGTCATCAACTCCAACGATAGAAAAGCAATTACTCTGCTTCAAATAGTTGTACTCATCCACGTTTTTCAAGTAAAATTCTTCTGGTAATCATAGCAACAGTTGCAATCTCAGCCATCACAGTTGAATCCTCAGTAAAGTGCATATGATAGTCTCCCAGATCCTTATCAGCCCACTTCTGAATTGGTGATAAAAACTTAAGAAGGTCAAATCTTGAGACCCATGTTCACTTACAACTAAGCAACGAAGACCTTTCAAATGTAATCTTTCTTGCGGACCCCGTTGTTCTTTTAGTGGTATTTTTCTCAATTGCTCAATTACAACTTGAAGGAGTGCATGTTCACCTGTAATTACAAACTGCCGAAACAATACCCATGCATAGCATGTATCATAGATAGTCTCTGAAATTCCTAATATCCGCCAGGTAGACTTCAGGAGCTCAAGAATTTCTTCGACTTCCTCAGTAAGTTTTCCCTCGTCCAAGATGTCAAACACACTGCAAAGCATTTTCTCATAAAGTCTGACATTAAGGTGATAGCCATCAGCCCAGTGACATACTTCACCAGTTAGATTACCACGAGCGGTTCTCTCAGCAAGTAAAATGGCAATCTCTCTCAGTGATCTTAGGCATTCTGTGCGCTGGACCTCACCAGCAGCAGGTGTAAGAGTCTCAGACTCCTCTATCTTTTTCAGTAGCATCCTGAATTCATTTGCTTTACGTCCTAATTCTCCAAAACCCACTACAGGATGATTTATAAGGCCTTCTTCCAGTATATTCAGCTCTTCTGCCAACGGAGATATGCTTTCATGTCAGAGAACTCTGTTGGTGGTGGTGGTGATTGGTGAGGGCAGCGAGAGGGGGAGAAGGACAGCAGGAAGGAGGAACAGCGGGGCCGCCGGACTCGTCGAGGCAGCGCCGCCGGGGACAGTGGGGCGCCGGAGTAGGCAGAGGGAGGAGGCAGGGTGGATCGGGTGGCCGCCGGAGTTCGGAATCGGCAGCAGCAGTATGGGGAGGCCGGTGGGATCTCGAATGGAGATGCGGGAGGAGAACTGTGGGCTCGAGCGGCGGAGTGCGGTGAGCAGTTGGCCGCCGGAGGGAGTCGCAGAGGGGGATGGTTTCGCCGGAGTAGCGGCTGGGGCTGGCCTGGCCGGGTGGTTGGCCGCCGGATGAACATGAAGTCGGGTTATGAACAGTGGGTTGATGGAGTTGATCCCCCCCCCTTTCTTAAGAATTCAAAAATATAAAGAGAAGGGGAAGAAAGGAAGAAGAGGAAGAAAAAAGAAGAAGAAGGGAAGAAGAAATATGAAAATGGGAAGCCTACGGTTGGGTGAGGGAGATGGGGGCTTGTGAGGAGGTGGGGAAACCTAGGTTTCCTAGGGATTAAGGTTGATGGTGACATGACATTAAATATGATGAGGGTGAGATGTGGATGAAGGGTGGAGATTGCATCCATCTAGAATGGATGGCCAGGATTGTACATGAGGAAATTTAATTCATGTAGGAAAAATGCAATTTGGTCCACAATTAATTAGCCTTTCCATTTGGTCTTGGACAATGGGGTGATGCCACCTACAATTGAATAATTGCAACTTAGCCCCTCAAATTCGGGAAATTGCACAAACACATGAAATGACGAAAATTTGGCGGGCGATTCGGGGTCCGGTGTTTTGTAGGGTCAGGGGGCACTGTAAGATGGGTATGGGCTGAATTTGCAGGGTACTGGAATTAAATTGGGATTTTAGAATCAGATAAAATGGTATCCTCAAATTAAATAGAATTAAATGCAAGTAGTGTTCAACAATTAATTAGGAGTACTTGGAGCCAAAATCAGGTCAAGTCATCAATACCAATATTGAAGAAGACTCAGAACAGAATATTACCCTAATTTGGGCCGCACGAAAAATAGGTCAAGATAGCCTCCAATTTTTGATTGGAACGCACAACGATACAAAATAGGAATTTAAAAATAAACGTCTGCGACGATTTTTGTGCGGCCAGAAACAATGCACAGGGAGCAAAATTATGAGTTGCAAAAATAGCAGAATTGAAGGCGGGCATGCCTAGGGCAAGATTGTAAAATTTGTTGGAAGACAAAAGTCTGGATAGTGCTCCAATTATCGAAGCAAAGGCAATGCGCAAAATATTAAATAAAATACAGTAATTAATTACAATCTCCAAATATTAAATTCTAAATAAAATAATAAAATCCAGAATTCTATAATTCGGACAGGGGTTCGTCTACTGGGCTTCTAGGTCTAGTCTGCTAGCTAAAATAAAATAATTAACACTGCATATAATTATATATTTAATTACACATCGCACAAAATTATTTAAATCAAATACACTATCATGCAATTAATTAATTGTAAATAACATAATATTAAATATTGTAAAAAATTCGAAAATACCCCTGTTTTCAGAATGTGGTAGTGACACTTCTTCTTCCTCTTACGAGGGAAAGTCTCCTTGGGAGCAGGAGCCCTTCGCTTCCCAGGAACTACCAAAGCCCCTGTAGGCGGAGGTACTTCACCCCTAGGGACCGACACCAGAGGCTCATCCGGGGTAACGGACTCCTCACCCTCATCGGAAGAAACCGAGGGGACTTCAACTCTTCCCCCAGGCTTGGAAGAGGGCACCCTAAAGCTTCCATGCATATCAAAATCGCGATGGAAGGTGTTCGTTGCTACATAGAACTAGGCATACGAATGCAGGATACGCAGCTCCGTGGAGAGTGTAATGACGGGCTCAGTAAAAATTGCCCCAGTACAGCCCATGACAAAATATCGCCATCCCCTCGCTCCATCAATGAGTCCACCTCTGGACCTGAAGCTGGTGACGGTGTTGCCCACGTGCAACTGATCATACCCAAACTGCCGGGCAAACCTACTGGGCAAGTAGGGCTCCAAGAAGCAATGATCTTCGCTTTTGTACAGCAGATGGGATGGTCTGATACAGACAAACCAATTAAAAGCTTCGGGAGAAAGAATGGTCTTCTCTCTACCCGAATCCTCGAGCCTAATCCCCGATTGATTGCGATGTACAGAAGGGATGGTGTCGAAAAGCTTCCAACTATGACTGAAGCCTAGCGCCCTCCGACAGTCTATAACTGTGTTCACGTTCTAGGAAGACTTCCGGTAGTTCAACAAGAAACTACCCCCCGAACTACTGCCAGAATCGGGAGACATCACCCGGGGGTTATGGAGAATTAACCACCCCATCAAATACAGGTATGGTAATTCTATCCTCGGAAAGCTATCACGCCGAATTTCATCGACGAGCAGCCCGTCAGTCATGGCCCTCAGGCCAGCTTGTATACGGCACACCATGGCAGGAAGCAAGCCCAGTCTTTCCTCGAACACCAAACGTACTGCAGGCCATAGCGTATTACGGTGAATGCGGTCCGCAGATACGACTCCAGGCACTACTACTTGGCACAGCCATATAGAGAGGAAGCCAGCCAGTTGAGCCTCCTTAGACAAAGGCCTGCGACTGCGCCTCAAATAATTATAGGCCTTAGTGCCTTCAGGATACTTTCCCGTCCTTTCGTCGAGAAACCGGTCCGGAGCACCAGCATCCACCATAAGATCGTCAACTACCTGAGCATTAAGCGTACTCAGGGGATTCACAGGCAGATCCTTGCCCTTTAATACCTTCTTCGGCTTAGCATTCCTGGACTGGTGGAAGAAAAGATAGGACGTCCATTTTTTGATATAAGCCAAATCTGAAGGCTCATCATAAAAAGTGGTGCAAGTAAGGTAGTGGCACATCAACTCCTGGTGCACTTCCACTACCCGAGGGTCTGAACCCCCCAGCTCCCGGTTCGTGGGAACATACTCTTCGTATGGAGTGTCCCCCATTAGCAGTCTTGAGATCTCTGCCATCTTATGCAGGGCCAATCCCAACTCCCCCAGTAGAGTGGCGAAAGTTCCGGTGAGCGAAATATATCGCTCCATCAGTGCCAGGAACAGGTTAGGGTTAGGAGGTAACCCAACACTGGTAGCACTCACAGCTGCAAACAGACCGATGTTCTCCAACTCGGTCTGAAAATGCTTCAAGGCCCAATCAACTAAGCGAGCCCATCGAAGGTTTGAAGGGGTGATCCACCCACCGCACCGAGGGTTCACCTTAGGGTATACTCCCCCGTGCCCCCTAAAATTATTGCAGAAAGTCGGTAATTGGACCGGCTGGATCACCAAGCTGTCTTCACTCGGGATACTGCCCGGGTACAGTCCCCTGAACACCGTCACATTACCGGAAGGGCGGCTGGCAAACGACCCCTGGTCAGCTCCTTTCAGATGAAAGATCTTCCCCGGCCTGCCGTGAAGATCAGGGGTCAGCGTCCACAACATCCTCCTGGGATGTGTAGCATGCAAGATGGCCGAGATGGGGTAGTCTCTCAGCATATTGGGCAGGTACAAGACCAAACCCTCGGCAGGGAAAACCCAGAGTTCTCTCTTGGGCTTTGTCTGGGACTGCTTGTCAATCATGTCCCCAAAGAGGAAAGCCGGCTTCAGGTATTGCTCCCCGTCTACGTACGTTAGGGGCTCCCCGTTGATCAAGTTCAGCAACGTTCGCTTGCCCTGAGCCGATATCAGAATTGCCCTTCCTTCGGGATACTGGGGCCCGGAGATAGGAAATGTTACGTGCGACAGATCCTCCAGATAGTTGGAGTGCAGCATCCCGGCGGCAGAGCCATCACCTCAGCTAGCGGAGACTCATGCAAGTTGATTGCAAAAGTACAAGAGAAATACGTCAGTTCCTATAACGAGACATTACAGGACTTGCAGCATCCGCAAAAAAATCAACAGTCCGTGCTCTACGCCGAGACTGTAAAACTTGAGCTTTTACGATGGAATCCATTTCCTGAACGTAAAATTCAAAATTGCCAGTATACGGTCCGTGCTCTACGCCGGACTGATTAAATTGAGTTGTTACGACAGAACTCTCATCCACAAGCATAAAACTCAAATTTTAATAGTATACACCAAGTTTTTAGCGGTAAGAGCTTTTACGCTCGACAGCGAAAAAATGGAGTTTTTACGCTGACATATTAGAAATATGGGCATAAAAAGATAAAACGTCTCCGTGGATCATCTTCCTCAAAGAGGCTATCAGCACAGAAGATGACCTAGCGCAGTCATGTTTAACGTGTGCGAAGGATTTTCAGTCATTCTCTTTTTCCCAAAAGCTTTACCATCCAGGCCGGGTGTACTACTTGTCGACGGGATAATCCGCTCAGAATGGGATTCGCCCTGTCCAACCAGAGACGCTCTCACTTGAGCGAAAGAATGAGAAGAAGAATCAATCTTCTTTCCCTTAGTGGAGGAGGATTGTTTCGAAGCCATTACTGGAAACTTTGAATACTCGAAGAAGAAACGGAGAAGAACTCGATCAGTCGAAAGCTTTCTCTCGCAGAAGACGGATGGAAAGTTTTTCTCTCAAAAACTTGGGATATATATAAAGTTCGGATGGACTCCTCGAACCCCGAACCAAATCCCCTAATTAATATTCGGTTATGATTGGGTCCTACGTCAGCCTATTTATTCAGAGAAGGCGGACAGTCAGCGAATTTGAAAAGTTTTTCGCGCAAAGCAGGTTCGTGGTTTCTACGCTAAGGAGCTTTCTACGCTCGACAGCTACAGATCTATGGTTTTACACTCGCAGGCTATAAGTCTATGGTTTTACGTCCGGATGCCTTTGTGCTCGGTAGCTTTTATGCTCGAGAGGCTACAAACCTACGACTTCACGCTTAGCAGATACCAAATCGATGATCTCACGCTCGGTGGCGCTTAGTTTACGCTCAGAGGCGACGGATCCACGACTTCACGCTCAGAAAATTTTCTTTTCAGAAGCAACAAATCTACAGTTCTATGCTAAGGAGCTTTCTACGCTCGACAGCTACGAATCTACGGCTTTACGTTTGACATCTACAAGTCAGGTTTTACGCCTGGATGCCTTTGTGCTTGGTAGCTTTTATGCTCGAGAGGCTACAAACCTACGACTTCATGCTCAGGAACTATAAGTCTATGATTTCACGCTCGATGGTGTTTAGTTTATGCTCAGAGGCTGCCAACTTATGATTTCGCGCTCCATGACTTCTCGCACATCTGAAAGATATGCAGGCGAGAGTACGCGTATACCTGAACGATCCTCAAGGCGGTCAATTACAGGAGTTCACACGGAAGATACTCCTTCTTGACCTCAAGATATCCCAAGTACCCGAAGCATACAGAGTTCAATATTAAAAATTACTCTTCTTCATGGGTCGATTCAAAGTTTATCCAGACTCCAGTCTAAATATTTCATCTACCAAGATGGCAAATCAGTTTGACAGCCATTTCTCGCCCTGTTCCAAGGGATTTTCGAGAAATCATTCTTGAAAATGATGTCTGAACAAAGAAATTTCTGTTTATCAGAAGTAACAGTTCATAATTCTACGCGGTTCCTCACTCCTAAACAGTAGGACAGTTTGAACACTCGAATGCTAAAGCGGCTTTCTACGCATCCCTAAGTTATGCGCAAAAGACAGGACAGGACCTAGCACTCTTTCTAAACAGAGTCGGCGTAAAGAATCAGACGTGTTGAAGCTACACATATTTAGACTTCACAGCAAAGTATGGCAACATGATCATATGCAGAAGAAAGACGATTTTATTAAAATTAAAAGCATGATTACATGAGGGAAATCCAGTCTACGAGGGTTTTCTAAATTTTTTATGACTACATATGAGGAAAATCCCATCTACAAAGGGCTTCCTCATCATCATCTGAAGATCGCACCGAGAAGCTGTTCTGCCAGGTTCTCACATTGGTGAAGATCTTTCTCTTCTTCCAAGACGGTTCGTCGATATCCACAGTCGATGAACAAGAAGATGATTAGTGGCGGGAGGATACAAAATGGGCATAGACCCATCCTCCAACAGAAAAAAAGCAGGGTAAATTTGCTTTCCTACAGACCATCGCCACTCAAGCCGGGACAGAGCTAGTCTGTCTGCTCTCCTCCCCGGAGGTAACGGGAGAAGGTACCGCTTGCAAGCGGTATGGCGAAATGCGACCCTTCTTCTCTCCCGAAGAACCACCATACAAAGTTGCTGATTATCCCGAGCAAAGGAGGCTATGATATCCTTCCATGATCTATCATTGCAGAGGATATTTGTTCGAAGACGCCGTCTTTTTCGGCTCCTTACATGCTGGAAGAGCATGATCTCCTTCTTCCTCAAGTCGACCCGACGAACTTCGGCCATCATTTCTGTATGATGAAGGAAGTGTGGGAAGAACATGAGAACTCCTCAGCCTTTTTATAGGCGAGAGAGAGCACCGATCCCCAATAAATTCGCCATAAAGTCAGCCTCGACCGTTTCAAAACTCCATTCAAAAATGTTTTGAGTTACGAGGAGCGGTTCATGCTTCATTCAAAGCGTTTCAAATTACGAGGAATTTAAAAGCTTTGAAGGGGGTCTTGTAGAAGCATGAAAAATACGCTGGATAGCTCTACGCAGCATATTGATGCAAAGCAGCGTAAACAGAGGACTTCCAAGCCTTCAAACGTACAAACAGAGCTTCTCCGCCAAAGCACAACGTAAAATATAGGCGTAAGGACCATCCGCGTAGGGACAATATATCCATGATGCTTCAACGTAAACAGGGTGCTTCATCGCCTTTATGGCGTAAAACTCATCCTCTTTCAATGCAGCATTGAAGTGTACGGGGGACGCTTCGTATTCTCCGAAGTGAACCTATCAGATCCTGCAATGAACTTGTCAGATCCTGCAATGAACCTGACGTCTCGACTTCTGACAAAGGGATACTGCTCGACTACCCAGGCGATGGCTATAATGATGGCGCGACACTACAACCTAGCCTGTCATTTACTGTTATTTCCCTTGCGTAAACCGCTTTTACGTACACAGAGGAATACGTTGCCTAGTTTTACATAGGAAGATGAGCGCTCCTTACGCTCCGTGGAAGACAAACTGCCTGCCACGTCAAGAGATACACTCTGTATGGGACTCGAGGCGCGTCTCTGCATTTAATACACAGGGTGGTGACAGGCCCTCAAGGCACGTCTCCGCAATTAATGCGCCGAATACTGACAGATGCCTGAGGCACGTCTCTGCGTTTGATGCACAGAAGGGTGGCAGACCTTCAAAACATGCCTCTGCATTTAATGCGCAGGATGATGGCGGATCTCCACATTTAATGCAGGAGATTTGATTAAATGTCATCGAACCGTCGTTTAGTGACATCCCCTTTGCGAGAGCTGCTCCTACGCATACAAGGGAATACGCTGCCTAGTTTTACACAGGCAAACGTGAGCTCCTTATGCTCCGCAGAAGACGAAAAGACTGCCATGACAGCAGTTACTCTTCACACAGGATTCAAGATGCGTATCTGCATTTAATGTGCAGAATAATGGCAAATCTTAAAGACAAGCATCTGTATTTAATGCACAGGATGGGGGCAGATCTCTGCATTTAATGCAAGAGATCTGATTATCTCCACAAGCCATAATTCTGTCTAAGACGTCCACATCATCACTCTGGCACGTTACGTAGCGGCTTCTACGCCTATTCAGCTTCGGTGCCTGCTCGGCTTCTACGCCCATTCGGCCTTCTGTGCCTACTCGACTTCTACGCCTACTCGGCCTCTATGACCACTCGGCTTCTACGCCCACTCGGCCTCTATGACCACTCGGCTTCTATGACCACTCGGCTTCTATGCCTACTCGACTTCTACGCCTATTCGGCTTCTATGCCGGTTTGATAACTATTTGGCTTCTATGCCATGGTGACAGACATTGGCTTCTATGCCAACCTCTTCTACACGAGGGATACCTACCTACGTGACTTCTACGCCGTGATCTTCGTAGCTGTTATACGCGTTTTGTCCCTTAGTTGGACCCGCATCACACGCTCATTCAAAAGATCATCTATACGCAGGCATTGGTTATTTTAACCATTATGTAAAAGGGTGCTGTACTTTTTACTACTCGGTTTTTACACCGACTGAGTGGTCACTGTCACTAAAACTCTATTAATAGAGACCTCTATCAACAGAGGAAAAGGTCGACAAATTGGAGGATCGAAGAAGTTAGGTCTGAAAACTGATCAAGAGATCCAGTACCAGATCCAACGGCCGAAAGAGAGAGAGAGAGAGAGAGAGAGAGAAAGAGAGAGAGAGAGAAAGAGAGAAGAATCCAGAGCTCAGGCAAAGAGAAGGGATCGACGACTTTGGCATCGGGCATCCACCCTCTTTAGCAACCTTCGAAGCTGCTACCTGTCTTCCATGGCACTTCTTCAACATCGTGTGGTCCAAGGGCTAAAGTGATCGACTGCAGATCAGACACCTATAGCAATATTCACCCAGATTAAATAAATTGTACTTAGACATCCTCGTGTAGGATCAAATTTGTACAATCTTGTTTGTAAACATAAAAGAACGGCGGGTTTTCGCACAAGACCTTGTTTTCTGCATTCATCAAATCTTTTCTCATTTATTATCCTAAACACCCATCTCGCGCATTAACTGCAGAGACGTGCCTCGAGTTCTGTACGAAGAATAGATTTTGACGTGGCGTTTGGTTTCATCTCATCTTGAGCGTAAAGGCTTATTTCTGCCTGTGTAAAAATAGGCAGCGTATTCCTTGAACGCGTAAAAATGACTTATATCAAGGATTTGCCACTAAACGACAGTCTGGGGCTGTATGCAGAATCATCATTATAGCCGTCATCTTGATCGTCGTGCAGTACTCTTTGTCAGGAGTCAGGTTCACTGTTCTGTTTGACAGGTTCATTCGAGGAATACGAAGAGTTCCTCGTACAACTTCATGCTGCATTAAAAGCAGACATAGTTTACGTCGGAGGGAGGTGTAGCAATTTTTTACTCCAAAACAGGCTTGGAGCGCTGCTTTACGCGGGCAACTCTGAAGTCATGTTTTACGCGTATAGTTCTGAAGCTTCTGTTTTACGCTTGCTTCATGTATGTTGATGGTTTTTACTCGTATAATTCTCCAGCATATTTTTCATGCTTCTACAAGACCCCCTTCAAAGTTTTCAAATTCCTCGTAATTTGAAATACTTTGAATGAAGTATGAAACGGTCAAATTTGACTCGTTCTGCGAGGCTGATTTCTCGGCAAATTTTAGGGAGTTGTTGGGATTTGATGTGTTCTCTTCTGCCTATATAAAGACAAGTGAGTGAATCTTTCTTTCCATACTTCCTTCACCAAAAGAGATGGTTGCCGAGATCCATTGGGCTGTCCCGAGGAAGAAGAAAATCATGTTCTTCCAGCATATAAGGAGCCGTAAAAGGAGGCATCTTCGAGCAAATATCCTCTGCAATGATGGATCATGGAAGGATATCATAGCTTCCTTTGCTCAGGATAATCAACAATTTTATATGGCGATTCGTCCAGGAGAGAGGAAGGGTCACATTAGACCACACAGCTTGCTAGCTGTATTTTCTCCCATTATGGCGCTGGGCGAAGGTAGGCAGTTTGGTCCTATCTTCCAGTATTATGTTGGGTTTGAATCCCTAACACAATTCTAGGACGTAGCTGCCATGGCGTATGGAGGGTGGGCTTGAATAATGCAGGCCCAGTTTTGTATCCTTCTGCCATTAATCATTTTCTTGTTCATCGGTCGCAGAAGCCGATGAAGTACCATAGAAGAAGAAAAAGATCTCCACCAATATGAGAACCTGGCATAACAGATTCTTGGCGTGATCTTAAATGAAAATGAGAAATCCTTTGTAAAAAAAAGGATTTCCATCATATGTAATCATAAAAATGAAAAATCCTTTATAAACTGGATTTTCATCATATGTAATCATGATTAATAGACTTGTCTTCTTTTACGCAAGCTGATTTGCCATATTTGCTGTGAGGAAGTCTGATAATGTGTTGCTTCAACACGTATGAATAATTTTATGCTGACTCTGCTAAACGCTTATCTGTTCATGTCCCATCTTTTATGCGTAACGAAAGATGCGTAAAAAGCTCTTTAGCATTAAGTTGTCTTGAAGATCCAACTGTCATGCTATTTTTGGACGAGGAGTTGCATAAAAATTCTGAACTGTTACTTCTCTGATACGAAGAATTTCTGTTCAGACCATCATCTTCAAGAATGGTTTCCCCGAAAATCCCTTGAAATAGGGAGAGAAATGTCTGCCAAACAGGCCATACTTGAACTTAGATGTAAAAGATTCTGACTAGACTTCGAATGAACTTCCAATGGCTCAAGAAGAAGAATCATCTTCAATGCTGACCTCCGTGTGTTTCAGGCACTTGAAATATTTTGTAGCCAAAAATGAGCATTTTCTGCGTAAACCCTTGTAATTGCCCTTTCTCGAAAAATCATAGACCATAGCATCTGTTATCTTCTGAGCGTAAAAGCTTAGAATTGTATCCTCTGAGCGTAAAAGTTTCTGAGGGTAAAACCATAGATTTATAGCCTTTGAGCGTAAAAGCTTCTGAGCAAAAAATCGTAGATTTGTGGCCTCTGAGCGTAAAAGCTTCTGAGCGTAAAACCATAGATTTATAGCCTCTGAGCATAAAATCCGGATTCGTTATGCAGCATGACTGTCCGTCTTCTTTTTTCAAATGATAGACTGACGTGGTCCCAAATCATAACCGACTATTAAATATCGGATTTGGTTAGGGATTCGAAGAGTTATCCGAACTCTATAAATAGCCCAAGGTCTTGAAAGAGAAACTCTTTATCTGTCTTTGCAAAACCCTTGCTTTCCAAAAAAACTTTCTTCTTCGTCTCTTTCCTGAGAACTCAGATTCGCCATGGCACCCAAACAGGCTTCCACTGCTAAGGGAAAGAAGTTCGCTTCCTCATCTCGCTCCACTGCTCAAGAACGAGCAACCCCCATTAGGCTGAGCGAGTCCCGATCTGAACGCAGTGCTCTATCGTCGAGCTGTGCTCCGGACATTACATGTAAAGACTTCGAGAGGAAAAACCCTTCGCACACGTTGTGCGGGTATGCGCAAGGTCATCTTCTGTGCTAAGAACCTCTTCTAGGAAGATGATGCACAGAGATGTTTTATTATTACGCCCACATTCCTAATGTGTCAGCGTAAAAACTCCAAATTTTTGTAGTCTGGCATAAAAACTCAGACTGTCGGAATTTGGCGTATACTACAAACTTTGAGTTTTACGTGCTGGATGTAAATTCCGGCGTAAAAACTCAAATTTTGGCAGTTTGGCGTAAAAAGCTCAGACTGTTAAATTTTGGCGTATAATGCCAACCTTGAGTTTTACGTACTAAAAATAGATTCCAACGTAAGACTCAAGTTTTTACAGTCCGGCGTAAAAGCTCAAACTGTTATTCTTTGGCGTAAACTGCAATAGTGTAGTGTCTAGCATAAAAACTGACTTGTTTTCTTATATTTTGCAGTGGACTTGCAGATCTCTCCTTTGGCTGAAGTGATGGGCTCTGCTGCCGGAATGCTGAACTCAATCTATCTGGAGGACTTATCCCATGTGACATTCCCGATTTCTAGAAATGAGTATACTCAAGAAAAGGGAACTCTGATCTCGTCCCAAGGAGAACGAATGCTGCTGAGTATGATCAGTGGGGAGCCCCTGACATACATAGATGGGACTGAATATAAGAAACCAGGTTTCTTATTCGTGGATGTTATTGACAAACAATCCCAGACTAAGCCCAAGAAGGAGGATTGGGTGTTTACTGCTGAGGGCACGGTCATGTATCTGCCCAGGATGCCTAGGGATTACCCTATCTCGGCATTCTTCTAATCCACACATCCTAGGAAGATGATGTGGACTCTGACTCCGGATCTTCATGGTCGGCTAGGGAAGATCTTGTACAACAAAGGATTGAATCAAGGGGCCTATATGAGCAGTCCTTCAGGCCCGGTTATGCCTTTTAGGGGATTACTGCCGGGTAGCGTCCCGAGTGAGGATACTTCACTACTCTAGCCGGTTCAAATATAAACTTTCTGTAATAACTTTATGGGGCAGGGAGGAGTATACCCTAAGGTCAACCCTCGGACCAGTGGATGGCTTAGCCCTGGGAATCTTTGATGGGCCAGTTTAACTGCCTGGGCCCTGAAGCACTTCCAGACGGAGCTGAAAAGTATTGGCTTGTTCGCGGCTGTGAGCGCCACTAGTGTTGGGCTTCCTGTCAATCCCAACTTGTTCTTAGCCTTGATGGAGTGATACAACTCGCTCACTGGGACTTTTGCCACTCCGCTAGGTGAGTTGGGCTTAGCCCTTCATGAGATGGCAGAGATTTCAAAGCTACCAATGGGGGACACTCCTTATGAAGAATACATTCCCACAAACAGGGAGCTGAGGGATACAAACCCTCGGGCAGTGGCGGTGTACCAGGAGCTAATAAGCTACTACCTTGCCTGTAACACTTTTTACAAAGAGCCCTCTGATTTGGCTCATATCAAAAAATAGGTATCCTACCTCTTCTTCCACCAGGCCAAAAATGCTAAGCCGGACAAGGTTGTAGATAGCAGAGATAAGCCCTTGAACTTCCTGAGCATGCTTAGTGCCGACACGGTCGATGATCTCATCGAAGATGCAGGGGCTTTAGATTATATTCTCGATGAGGAGATAGGGGGTTATCCTGCAGGCACTAAAACCTTCAGTTATATGAGGCATTGTCGCAAGCCTCTGTCAAGGGAGGCTCAACTGGCTGGCTTCCTCTCTGTCTGGCTATGCCGATGGGTAGTGCCTGGAATCGCGTATGCGGATCGGATTCATCGCAACACCTTATGGCCCGTAGTACGATTAGTGTTTGGAGCAAGATTGGGCTTGCTTCCTGCCATGGTCTGTAGGATACAAGCTGGCTTAAAGGCCAGTACTGATGGGTTGCTAGCTGATGATACGCAGCGTGGAGGATTTCCCCGAGTGGAATTACCATTCCTTTATCTAATAGGATGGTTAATCCTTCACAACACCAAGGTGATGTCTCCTGGTCCTGTCAGCGGTTCGGAAAATAACTTCTTGTTGAATTACAAGAATTCCCTTTGGAATATGGCGAGCGTCATATATGCCGGCGAGCATTAAATTTTGCCCATGGCTGGAAGCTCTTTTGTATCGTCCCCCCTGTACATATCAATCAATAGGGGACAAAACTTAAGGATGCAGGTCAAGGGAGAACTATTCTTTCTCCTTAAGCCTTTTATTGGTTGGTCTGCATTAGACCTTTCCACCTGTTGTACAGAAGTGAGGACCACTGCTACTTGGAGCCTTATCTGCCCAGCCGGTTCGCTAGGCAATTTGGGTACGACCAGTTGCATATGGGGAATCCCATAACCAGCTTCAAGTCCAAAGGTGGACTTATTGATGGAGCCAGAGGATGGCGGTATTTTATCACGGGTTATACAGGTACAATTTTTGCTGTGCCCGCGACCTCTATCTCTATGGAGTTGCGCATTCTTCATTCTTACGCACAATTTTATGCATCTATCAACACCTTCCATCATGATTTTGATGTGCATGGAAGTTTCAGGATGCCCACCCATAGGTCCACTGGAAGGGAGGAGATACCGTATGTCTCATCTGATGAAGGTGAAGACCCTACTGGTGCAGATGTGTTCTTGTTGATAATACCGAAAGGCATAATAGCTCCGCCAGCAGAGCCTCTCGTTATCTCCAATAAACGGAAGGCTTCCACTCTGAAAGAGCCTTCCCCCCGCAAGAAGAAGATGGTCAGAGGTCCTAAAAAGACTTCCACCAAGGGGGCTTCTAGGAGTGAGCCTGTTATTTCCCCAGTTGGGGATGATTCTTTGATCAGAGGTCCTTCGCCTTTTAGAGAGGGAACCTCCACAGTTCCAGCTGCCAGTGCTGGAGATTCTTTGCCCGCGATCGCTGCCGCTACTACCGCTACTGGTAGTGCTTCGAGGTCGCCTTCAAGGCCGAGCATATTCAGAATCAATATACCTTTATCCAGACCAATAACGGGAGTAACCCCTCATTCGTCTGTAAGTATTTCCAGCGAGATTCTACCCGATGAACCTCGAGTGGATCTGGGTGATGAGTGGGATGACTTCCCTCAAACGTTAGTTGGTGCACCCTCTTCTCCAGGTATGACAGCTTGTTTAGCATCATTAAGAAATAATTTATCTATACAGGCTGCAGACGCAACATACATGCCATCGGCCATGGGTAAATGTTGTCTTCACATTTTTTTCATAAAAATTAACATCAAATTGATATTAACTTTCTTTTGTCTTCTTTTCAGGTGAAGACATCTCTGGGGAGGGCGGAGTTGACGCAACTTCTGACTTTGTTGCGGATCCATTTAATAAAACAGTGGTGATCGACGTCGAAGAAGCATGCTTTGAAACTGCCGATCTCTCATCCGCAACATTCTCGGGTGTCATCCCGCCAGTGGGAGTTTAAATAACATCAGAGGAGGATGAACCCACCATCTCGTCTGTGCCTCCTTCGTCGAGTATACCAGCAACTTCAACTATTGTTGGTGTCTCTTCTTTTGTCGCGCCATCTATTGAAACAACAACCATGGCGACCTCCTTTACAGTCATTCCCGGAGGAAGATTTATTGATATTGCGGCCACTCCCAGCGTCCATTCGAGCTTTGCTATGCTAGTAGATCAATACACTAGCATATTCTATCTCACTTTGAAAGAGTTGATATCATTGGTGCTGGAGAAGAACCTAGGTTTCGATGCTCTGAAGATGTCCTTCAATCTTCCTATAGCGCAGATTAGAAATTTCAGTAATAATGAAAGAGCTGATGCGCTAGAGCAAATAGTTAATGGTTTAGAATAACCCATTAATGAGTATTTGCAACTATCTCGGGGCAGCATTGACGATCTGGTTCAAGCTAAGTATGACTCCTTAACTGTAGAACTTGCTGAGCAAATAGAAACTCTAAACAAATCCATCCAGGAATAGCAGCAAGAGATGGATAAAAAATAGGCTATCTTGGTGGATTTTATTCCTCAGCGAGCTAAGTGCCAGGCCGAATATGAGGGAGATGAAGTGAGGGTTCGAGATTTGGAAGCTGAACTCGCTCAGGCAAGGGAGAGGCTTCTCAAGACATCGGCAGCTCGTGATGTATTTAAGGGCCAAGTGGAGATAGCTCAGCAGAACTTGACGCGTGCGGGTGCTATCCGCGCCGGTTTGGTTGATGCTCGGTCCGAACTATCTCGCTTGAACGACGATAAGGCAAGCCTGGAACGGGCTCGCAACCATATTTTGAACTCCAGGAATGAGAGGATGGCTGCTTTGGCATGACAAATTAGGGATTTAACTGCTCCTCCCCAATGATGTACCTTTTTGCTTCTTCTGTAATTTTGCTATTCCCAGAGATAATAAAGATATTTTTTTTCTGATTTTGTGGACCTATCACTTTTGAATAAACATGATAGGCTAAGATGAAAGTGATATCAGAGGTAATATGGACGTGATATACTTCCGGTAAGTTTCAGTTGGATATATCTATTCAGAGGTTATATGGACATGATAGAATATGCTCCAACTAAATTTATATACAAAACACTATCATAAGTAATATGGACGTGATAGGTTTTGAAGTTTCAAATTAGTCAAACATATCTATTCAGAGGTCATAAGAACATGATAGAATATGATCAAACTAATCTTTGTATGTAATGTCATCAGAATAAAATCTTCACTATACCCCTTTGAGCAAAGGAGATCAAGCATAGTACTTCTTTAGGAATTTACCGTTGATAGGAGCCATTATTAAATCTCTATTAGGCTTGGCTAATCTGTAAGCGTCGTTTGAGAATGTCGTTTCAATCACATAAGGACCTTCCCATTTAGGCTGGAATTTGACCTTACTTTTGTGTGTAATGATCATTGGCCTCTTCACAGCTAGAACTAGCTCGCCAACATTGAACACTCTTTTCTTCACTTTTTGATTAAAAGCTCTAGAAATACATGCCTGGTAGAACGCAATGTACTGCTGAGCTTGAAGGCATTTCTCGTCTAATCCTTCTAGCTCTTGAAGCCTTAAGTGATCATTATTTTCTTGAGTCAATTCATTAGCCACTGCTATTTTGAGTGATGGAATTTAGATTTCAATGGGGATAACTGCTTCACACCTATAAACTAATAAGAATCGGGTACAACCTGTTGGTGTTCGTACCATTGTGCGATATGTCCAGAGATATTCCCCCAGTTTCTTATTCCAATCTCTTTTGTTCGAAGAGACAAACCTTTTCAAGAGTTTGATGATAATTTTGTTGAAGGCTTCTGCCAAACCATTAGCAGCAGGATTATAAGCCGTTGAGGCCATATTCTGTATCTGATTCTTATCACAAAATCGGTAAAACGCTTGGCTGATGAATTGAGGCCCGTTATCATGAATTATCCTTCGGGGTATCCCAAAGCGATAAATTACATGATGCTTGATAAAGCTAATTACGTTGGATGTCTTTACCTCAGCAAGAGGGATCGCCTCCGCCCATTTAGAGAAATAATCCATGATAGCCAATATGAACCGATATCCTCTAGAAGATGACGGGTGAATAGGACCAATGATATCCATACCCCATGCTTCAAAGGGCTATGATGCAATCGTAGGATGTAAATACTCAGAAGGCTGATGTATAAAATCTGTATGAACCTGACAGGCTTTGCATTGTCTTGCATATTTTACGGCATCTGCAATCATGGTAGGCCAGTAGTAGCCTATCCTCCTGATACGATCCTGTAACTTAGGACCGGGTTGATGTGCTCCACATACACCATCATGAGCTTCTCGAATAACCCGTTTGGCATCATCGTCAGAGAGACATCGTAATAGCAGTCCATCGTATGTTCGGCGATATAGACTTTGTGAAGAAGCATCAAAATAGAAGCGTAATGATCGTCTTTTGATGGATACTGCTTCTTTAGGATCCTCTGGTAAGATTCCGTATGACACGAAGTCTATAAAAGGACTTCTCCAGTCTCTCTTAGGAGGAACCGTGTTTACAGCGTAGCTGCATTCTATGTAAAAATTATTTTTTACACAGAATAAATCTCTGTTAAGAAGGATCACCGAGTTCTGCCTTCTTATAGGAATAGCTAGATCTGTAGCTAGGCTGGCTCGAGCATCAGCTTCCAAATTTTGAGATCGAGACACGTGCTCTAGGAAGAATCCTGTAAAAGACATGGCTATCTCGATCGTTGCTTTGTGATAAGGAATGAGGTCTAGATTACGGACTTCATATATTCCTCTGACCTGATTGACGATCAGCTGAGAATCACCAAAAGCTTCCAGGTATTCAACATCCAATTCTTTAGCGACTTGAAGCCTGATTAGTAGGGCATTATACTATGATATATTATTAGAGCAGGGTTCGCTAAGAGACTATGCTCAATAGATGACGAGTTTATCAGGAGTTACCAGGACAATTCCTACTCCTGAAACCATGTTTCTCCCGGGACCAGTTCTGGAGGCACCATCGAAGAATAGCTGCCATGTATCACCTTCCATTGCAGAATTATATTCTACAACTTCGTCGGAAATGTCCTCGTATAATTTGGAGGTTTCCGGAATTGGATGAGCAGCTAAGAAATCAGCCAAGGCTTAACCTTTAATGGACTTCTGAGGGACGTACACCATATCATACGATGTTAGTAGCATCGCCCAAATACTCGGCTTATTCATCAATACCCGTAGAGGATTGATTCTGGAGATGATATGAATAGTTTGGCCCGTGACGTAATGTCGCATCTTCTGAATGGCGAACATTAGGGCCAAGCATTCTTTTTCTACTGGATTGTACCAGTGTTCAGCTTCGACCATCATCCTGCTTAGATAGTAAATAGCCTGTTTATGACCCTTATTGTTCTTCTGTGTGAGAAGAGCCCCTAAAGAATGATCCATTGCTCGTACATACAGCAAAAATGGTCTTCCTATGACGGGAGGCACCAGAACTGGAGGATTAGTGAGATAGCGTTTGATATCATTAAACGCTTGCTGACAGGCTTCATCCTATACGAATGACACACCTTTCTTCATCAGGCGAGAAAAAGGTTGACATCTTCCAAAGAGGTTGGATATGAATCTCCTGATATAAGCCAGACGACCATGAAATCCCCTAAGTTCCCTCAGATTATGGGGTGGTCGTATTTCTAGGATAGCCTTTACTTTATCAGGGTCCACTTGAATGTCTTTAGCGGTAATGATAAATCCCAGGAATTTGCCACTGGATACACCAAGAAAGGATTTTGTAGGATTCATTTTGAGTTGATGTTGGCGCATCAACTCGAATACTGTCTTCAAGTCTTGGATGTGATTATCCTTGAGGCGGCTTTTGACAGCAATATCGTCTACGTAATATTCCATTGTTTTGCATAAGTGCTCATGGAATATGTTACTCATAGCTCGTTGATACGTAGCCCCGACATTCTTCAATCCGAAAGGCATAAACGTATAGCAATATACCCCCAATGGTGTACGGAAGGTAGTATGCTTCTCATCTTCAGGATTCATCTTAATCTAATTATATACTGAGAATCCGTCCATGAAAGGCATGCACTCAAAACTACACGTATTATCGATCATGACGTCTGTAATGGGAAGTGGGAACTCATCTTTAGGGCAGGCCGCATTCAGATCTCGGAAATCGATGCAAACACGCACTTTCCCATTTTTCTTCATGACCGGGACAGTATTGGCGACCCAATCAGGATGTTGTTCTTCCCGGATGAACCCACAGGCTATTAGCTTCTTGATTTCAGCTTCAATGGCATTCATCATATCCAGACAGAACCGGCGTTGGTGTTGCTTTACAAGCTTCGAATTGGGCCGTATGTTGAGTTTATGGGTAGCTACTTTAGGATCAAGACCTGGCATATCCTCATAATTTCACGCAAAGACATCGATATATTCTTTTATCAGTAGAATTATTTCTTCCCTTTCTTCTTCGAAAAGATTGTTACTGATAAATATCGGCTTTGGTGAAAATTCATCCCCAACATCGACTTGGATAACTTTATCTTCAGTGGGTGGTTCTTTTTGTTCGAACCAGAGTTCCCATTGTGTATCCATTTGCTAAGCCCAAGATTCATCTTCAAATGGTTCAGATTCTTGTCCCTCTGTTTCGAGAGAATCTGTCAACACCATATTTACTGATAATGCCTGTTCGAGTTCATCATCTGAATCAGAGGATGACAAATCGTCTTGAAAAGAGAAAATGGTCTCCTCACTTGACTCAGAGTCATTGGAAGTTGCAAGATGTGTGGTATACCCTAACCCAAAACGAGTTCGTTGATAGTAGGGATCACCATGCAACCACATTTGTCTGCCTTTCCCATAGTTGAGGCCTGGCTTCAACTTTAAGTCATAACCCATGCTTTGCATAATCTTCAAAGCTTGTGGGCTATATCTGTGAACTTACATTTTTCCAGCATCAGATTCGTGAGACTTCTTGTACAATTGGTTTATTTCACATGCGACCGAAGACTATTGGATGCTGATCGTTGCGAGTAGGTGGAACAATAAAGATAGAATCTTTATGTGGTCCATATGTCGTGATGACATTAGATGTTGATGCCACTTCCCATACATACGGATGATAGGAGTCTATAGCTTCCAAGAAATTTTATGCTATAGGTTCTATATCATTATGGGGGGAGGATTCCTGATTTGGAAATTGAGTGTCAGTATACTGGAAAATAGAGTTTTTATTATCATCAGAAACTACGTTCCCGGTTGTATTTACATCAGTCGGCTGCTTGTTGCGCCTGAGGTTGATGACCAAAGGTGGAGGCTTCTGGTTCAAAGTGATCACTAGAGGACCACTTCCTCCTCCCAATTTTGTTCTGCTCAAGTGGATAGCCATGGGTTCCATGACCTTCGGACGGGTAGTCCGCCCTTTCACCGGGATTGATAAAGGTTGCTCAGCAGATGGCTTTCCTGGCTCCTGGTTGGATTCCTCGTTCGTCTTGCCTGACACCTCCTTCATGTAGTCTTGGGTGTACAACATGGCATCAGAATAGTAGGATTCAACTCCTTTGAAAGGATTGAGATTCTCAAACTCTGTTTTTACTGTCCCTTGGGCGTCTACATATTTGAAGCATTGATGTAGAGTGGAAGGAACAATATTGTGATCATGGATCCAAGGTCTGCCCAATAAAATATTGTAAGACACCTCTAAATCAATGACATAGCATGTAGCCACTGATCTAAGGTCACCAATCTGGATCCTCAAATGAATCTTCCCCAACGGTTTGCTCTTCCTGGCATTAAAGCCCACGATTGTGGTGGTAGTGTAAGCCAGTTCGCTTGTAGGGATTCTCAACGGTCTTAACAGACTGTGAGGGATAATGCTGATCGACGATCCTGGATCTATGTGAATCCGGTCTACCTCCATGGAGCCAATATATTCGGCGTAATAAAGAGGCCTGTCATGCTTGTTATGTTTCAACAATATGTCCTCTTGAGTAAAAGTGATATTATGGACCACTTCCAACACACTATGGCATTGAGGGCATGCCACAGGCTCTTTATCAGAGGACTTGAGCTAAGTCAAGCATACATCCGCCTGCATTAACACTTCACTCAAGGCTTGACGAGTGTCTTTGGATAGCCTTAGGAGCTCAAAAATGGACAATCTGGCTAGTGTATTAGCCAACTGGGCCAAGATGTCGAAGTTATATGGTTTTTCTAAGCCTTTATTTTGAATATTCTTCAAAGGTTTATCAAAATGAACTTCTTTTTGCTTGCCCTTGTCCACCGAAGTTGGTCTAGAAGGACCTGCCTCTGGTATAACAGGTTCAGGCTCTGGAGGTTTGGCAGCTGAAGTGTCTGCCGTCGATTCCCCTTGGTTCCCTCTCCTTAAGGTAGGCTTTGCCTGACCGGGTTCTGGTTGCCAAAGCCTCTTCTTTTGATATCGGGGATATTGCAACCATATGGCATGGTTTGCATCTTGAGTTCTTTTTAGACTTAGCTTTAGCAGCTTGAGTCTCTTTCTCGATTTTTGACACCAGATCTGGGTGAAACCACTTGATCTCACCACGCTTGGTAGTTAGGGGTACCAGGTCATGATTTTGACCCCTGGTCAGAGGAAGATTAACAATATTCATCATCGCCCGCAGAATAGGTACTACACCATCCGGGATTTCTTGAGGGGGCAGATTGCCAAACTGGAGCGAGATCATGTTGGCAGTGACCGTCTTCTCGCTATTATGCACAGTGATGGCCTTGGCGTCAATCAGCTCCTACATTTTCCTTTTTAGTACATAACATACTTTTGTCGGGTGATGTATGTATCTGTGGAAAATGCAGTACTTAGGGTTATTGGTACTGCCGACTTTATTTGGCCACTTTACCTCGGGGAGAGTAAGCTTGCCACTTTTGACTAAATAATCGAATATGCTTGGAATATCATCGTCATCAAAAAATATTCTTCTTTAGGTCTGGAAGTCCCAGGATTCGTCTGCATAGTCACCGGAGTATGTTGCCTGGACGTATTAATTGCCAGAGCTTCCTTCCCTTTGGAACTACGAGCATGATCATTATTGGAAGATGACCGCTTCCCTCTATCAGAGGTAGAGATCATGATTCCATTGTCATGCGCCTTTCGACTGTTATCTTCAGCGTCTACCGTTGAGATGATAAACAAGGGCCAATCATGGAACTGATATGGTCCCGTGAACACTGAGATCAATGGAAGAAGGTTCTTCCTGCAAATGTCCACTAAGGCAGAATCCGAAACTCCGGGAGGCATCTGTAAAGTAGCCTAACGAAAATGTTCGATAAAAGTACGAACGCTCTCTTTCTCCTTCTGCTTTACTTCGATGAGCGAGGACATAGACATGTCCATTCCTCCTTCATAGAATCGAGCGAAGAACAGAGTCTTAAAATCTTCAAAAGAAGTAATGCAGTTGTCTGCAAGACTATGGTACTACTGATAGGACACTCCAGACAGACAACCTTTAAACACTCGAGTGAGAAGGGCGTCATTCCCCTGCAACAACACTGTCATCATGCTAAAGTAGTTCATGTACTGGCTCGGTGACGTCTTTCCCTTAAATAAAACCATAGCTTGTGGTTTGTATTTAGGTGGGAAAGGGATCTCATCCCAAATAGCTGGGTACGGCTGGTTGATTCCCAACTTCTTGAGCTGATCCTTATGCTTCAAGGCATCAAATTGGGCTTTCAATTCCTGAACTGCCTGCATCGGGTCTTTAGCTGGAAGAGTGACCGCAGAGTGGTGAGAGATCGGTTGTATTGCAACTCCAACAGGAGGCAATACATTCTCCGAGTTAAGGAGTTGAGGAGACGCTGACTCTTGATTTAGAACAGGCTCCTGTTTTGCGTTGGATGGTGGTAGGTCCACCCCCACACGTAGTTGAGTCAGAGGAACCGATGTTTGAGCTATTACAGCTGCATGTTGAGTCACCATCATCTGACGCATACTCTTCATCATGGAATGCATCTCTTTAATCGATGCTTCCAATACAGCGATGCGTTGGTCAGTACTTCCTGATGGGGAAGCTTCTTCATGTTCATCTCCAATGACATAAACTCCCATTTCTCTGGATGCTACTGAGGGATTAGTATAGATCTCTGTAGAGATCGAGTCTATACTTTCAGCATCCGATTTAGGAAACTGGCGACCCCCAGTGTCGAAATCAGAAGAATATGAAGCCGGTTGTCGTGACCTCGAGTGGGTGTTTCAAAAAACACCTGCTTCAATATTCTCAAGGAGTCTGTCGAATCTCCTTTGGCTTGGAGTTCTAGAGGGATGACATCTTGAATTTGACCTTCCTCTAGGAATGTGTGAGGCCATGTTCACTGATAGGAATGTCGGCTCTTCTTCCTGTAGAGACAAATTGTAGTTCAACCGATCGAAAACTGACCATTTTGCCTTAGAACAGTAGTAGTTAACTACAACTTTATGACTATTACAACAATGCTCCCTAGGGGGTGTAATAGACGTGTTAGGAGATCCCCTATCTTTGTGCTTATGGATCAAGAAATTATGCAAATCAGGGGATTAACAGAAGAAAAAAAAGAATGCTTATTCTTCCTTTTTACATCAGTAGGAGCGTGGATATTAGGAACCATGACCCTCTCTCTGAAATAAGTATACAACAGTTCGCCCATGTGAGTGGCATACGATCCATCATCTGTCTGAGGAGCGTATTTCCCCATAAAGCATGTCTTCTTTACGCGGATGGGCTTATCCTGGCGTAATCTGGAGCTTTGTACAGATTCGCGTAAAACAGGTGGAGTCCGCGTATCTTCTTCTCTTGGTGGCGTACAACTCTAGTAGTTGGGAGATTCGCCACGCGTTTTCCCTTGATGTGATCCAAGGGTCCATTAGATGCATTTTTACGTGCAAGGCGCGTTTGAATTTTCTGCCCGGGAACTGAGGCCTTGTCAGAAATTTCGTCTGCCATGTCACAGACGGGAGACGAAGTTTTACGCGCGGGACGCGTTTAAAATTTCTGAATTGGCGCTGAGGCCTTGTCAAAAATTTTGTCTGCCACTTCACAGACGGGAGATGAAGTTTTAAGCGCAGTGCGCGTTCTAGACTTCTGGATTGGCACTAGGGCATTGCCAGAAGCTTTGACGAAGTTTTACGCGCAGAGCGTATAGGTTGGGGTGTCACAAACTTGTTGATCGGAGAGGGAGAGTCCGCAGGAAGGGTAGAGGATGTCCGGGGCATCCATACTTTATGCAACTTCCTGTTGTCCTTGACAGAGAGGGAATGAGAGCTACACCCTGCGCGAAGCATATCTTCATAAGGCGATTGGTCGAATTGGACGACCAAAGTCTTCTTCGTTGATCCAACGGATACAGCATCGTGTTGAGCAATGGCTTTCTCGTTAGATGAGAATGTACTTCCCAGCAGAGTCGTCATCTTGTGTTTGATGATAAACAGAAGAAATTGAGAGTAGGTTTATACGAAATCCTTTCTTTGTTTACAAACAAGAAAAAGAAGTACAATTATTCCTCTACGAGGATGTTAAGTACAATAAAAATGATTCTGGAGAAATATTGCTATAGGAGTCTGATCTGCGGTCGATCACTTTGTCCCTTGGACCACACGATAATGAAGAAGTACTGTAGAAGAAGAAGAAGCTTTAAAGATTGCAGGAGGGATTGAACTATCGTTGCCAAAGTTATCAATTAATACTCTCTGTATGTGCTATCTTTCGACCTTTTTCCCGACTTTTGCTCTCGCTGACCTCCCCCTTTTCTCCTGTGACTGGAAGTCTCTATTTATAGAGATCAGTCACAGTAACTGATTGGTCGGTGTAGAAGCCAATTAGTGGAGAGAGTTGCACCTTTTATGCGACGGTTATAATAATAGCTACCCACGTTTGAATGATCTCCTGAATCCGCGTGTGACGCATTTTCAATTATGAGATAACGCGTATAACTACTTCTCGAAGACCATGGCATGCAAGTCACGTAGATAACTTCCCCTCGCGTAAAGATAGTTGACATAAAAGCCAAATAACTGTCTCATTGGCGTAAAAGCCAAATAGTTATCTTGTTGGCGTAAAAGCCAAATTGCTGTCTTATTGGGGTAAAAGCCAAATGCTGTCTTGTTGGCGTAAAAGCCAAGTAGCTGTCTTGTTGGCGTAACAGCCAAATAGCTATCTTGTTGGCGTAAAAGCCAAGTAACTGTCTTGTTGGCGTAAAAGTCAAGTAGCTGTCTTGTTGGCGTAACAGCCAAATTCTGCGTAAATCTTAATGCTACATAGGTAATAGGTAACCAGCAAAAACTAGCCAATTATCCTTATGACTGAGGTCTTGAGCGTATTCTGGGCCAAATAGCCTTATAATGTACCTTACAAATATAGCCTGAGTTAGCGTATTTTGAGGAGATAGTATATGGCGTGCTCCTATAGTTGAAAATAGCCTGGTTGGGGTATTTCGAGGAGATAGCATACGACGTGCTCCTATAGTTGAAAATAGCCTGGTTTGGCATAATATGTAGGGATAGTGACGTGAGTATATTAGCCCTATTTTTAGCTCTCCCAGTCATTAAAAGTAAAACCAAATCTCGTACATTAAATGTAGAGATCTGCCCCCATCTCGCGCATTAACTGCAGAGACGTGCCTCGAGTTATGTACGAAGAACAGCTTTTGACGTGGCATTTGGTTTCATCTCATCTTGAGCGTAAAGGCTCATTTCTGCCTATGTAAAAATAGGCAACGTATTCCTTGAACGCATAAAAATGACTTATATCAAGGATTTGCCACTAAACGACAGTCTGGGGCTCTGTGCAGAATCATCAATACAGCCGTCCTCTCGATCGTCGTACAGTACTCTTTGTCAGGAGTCAGGTTCACTATTCTGTCTGACAGGTTCATTTGAGGAATACGAAGAGTTCCTCGTACAACTTCATGCTGCATTAAAAGTAGACATAGTTTACGCCGGAGGGAGGTGTAGCAACCTTTTACGCCAAAACAGGCTTGGAGCGCTGCTTTACGCGGGAAGCTCTGAAGTCATGTTTTACGCGTATAGTTCTGAAGCTTCTGTTTTACGCTTGCTTCATGTATGTTGGGGGTTTTTACGCATATAATTCCCCAGCGTATTTTTTATGCTTCTACAGTAACAAGATACAAAAATATAGCTTGCCAAAGTACAACAGAAAGTATAAGTGCAACGACGGTGTAGTCTAGCATAACCAACTAAGTGAGCCACAGTTTGAAGACAATGTTCGACGCGTTGGCTGTCCAAAATAAAACCGTAGCTCCGGATACGGAAACACATGGGACATACCGCAGCTCCGGGCAAAGAGTCACACGGGTGATACAACTACTCTAGATACAAGATCACTACAAAAGTAGTACATATACATATATAAGCGCATGCAGAGGAGCCCAAACGTCTAGTAACCGTCTTTCCCATCCCAAGCGGTCAACGATTGTGCGTTAAACCTGATCCTCTATCTAACAGTTGTGTCACACAGAAATAACTATCAACAGACGCGACCCTAAGGTCGTCCCAGTCTCTGATCATGATGTCAGTATCAGGATACAAGAAATCTGGCACGATAACAGTGTATGGACGTGTCCTAGGGTTATGATATATATAGGTACGTACATCAAGGTATTGCGAACATCTAACACTCGTTACCAGACGTTACCGACGAACATTTGCACCCGATTTTAACCCGGACGCGGAGTAACAATTCTAATCAAACTCGCGCATAATGTACATAATAAAATAATAAATATCTTGTAACTGAAATACAGGGTGGCAAGGTACACTTGTCTGCGTTCAGCTGTTGATGACGGGGATCCGGTACCGCGTCCAAGTTTACAGGTCCCGTAGTACCTAGAGACGAGATACAAACTCAATCAATAAACTATCATATGGCAAATAAGGATGTGACACACGTCTAAATATATGCTCAGACTCAGCTACAACTCACAGGGACACGATACTAGAGGGTTGACCAAGGTTGACTCGGAGCACGTTACATCTAATTAAATTAAAAATCTGTACAATATCATCAATCCAAACCTCAATCTTACTATGTTCATCACGATATTCTGTGGTTCAAAATATGATCCAATCCTCAGTTTTATCTCAGTGTTCATAGATGTTAACATGTACATTGACGTCCAAGCTCAATAAATAATTAATATTCTCAGTCCTCAATTATGGTCTCATGATTTGATATTATACCTATTTCACGATCGAGCACCTGCTCCCAATGTCTATCAACATTTTAATATCATATTAATTTTCAGCAATAGTTTACAACAGCTAAAACAACAATAACCAATATGCATTTAATAATAAGGATTTCACCCTAACCGTCTCGTCTCGTCATGATCTTACAAGTCCTAAGCAAAGACTCAGCTACCAAACCATGCTTTAGAGCAAAAAAAACAGATACAAAACTATGGGAAGCACCACTATCAAACAAAGCTAAAGCTGGAATGGAATCAAGAAGAATAGAACCTGCGATGACATCTCCGGTGGGTTCATCCTCCTCTACGGTCATAGCAAATGCTCGTCCCTGCCGAGCACCTTCCTGCTACTGATGCTGGACAAAACATTGCTGCTGTGTCAGAAGCGGTCCCCTCGGCTGTGCTGCAGGTGGTCTCGTCTGTGCCCTAGGAGCTGAAGCTGCTCCCTGAACTGCACGACGAGGACACTCTCTCGATTGATGCCCTTCAGTACCATAATACAAACAAACTCCAAGCCTCCTTCTGCAAATTTCCTAGATATGGTCAGGCTTCTTGCAGTAGTTGCATGGAGCTTGCTGTAACTGTCTCTGCTGTTGAGGTACCTGGTGAAAAGGCGCTCTAGCTGGAGTCTGGTTCTGCTGTGGCTGCTGGAAAGGTCTGGACTGGAAATGAGGACGTTTGGCAGATACTGCACTACCAATGGCTCCCAGAAAAAAATTACGGTCTCTCTTGGGCTTCAAACCCAACTCCCGCTCAACCTTGCGTGCCTCCGCAAGTATCTCCGAGTATGTCTCATAAAAAGACGGAATGAGAATCTTTACTTCCCAGTTTGGACCCTCACGAAAATGAATAGCTCGAACCTCTGGCTCTCTCACCAGATACTCTGTAAATTGGCTCAACCTGCCGAACTCCGCAGCGTACTTCTCCACAGACATGTTTCCCTGAATGAGACTCTCAAACTGTCTTCCCAAGTCTAGCCTGTCTGCCCGGGCGAAAAACTTCTTTTTGAAAAGGTCCTTGAATACCTCCCAAGATTGTCATGCGTTAACCAGAACTGACTCATTCCTGAACCAAGTGCGAGCGACGTCAAATATTTGAAGTCCTACCGCCTCAACCTTCAGCTCCTCAGAAAGATGGGACACCCTCATAAGACGCTCAATGTCCTCGAGCCAATCATCAACATAGACGATGCCCTCCATCCCCTTGAAAACCCTAGGCTCCAGTTTCTTGAAGTCCTGAATGTTGCCTGGCCAAAGCTGAGCAACCTGAGAAACATCCTGCTACTGGATCAGAACTCCTCTCTTAACTACAGCACGAGCAAGCTGATGAGCACTCTCGACGCCCTGCCGTAGAACGTCGATCTGCCTCTGATGTGCCTCTGATTGAGCCCTTTGTGCCTCGAGCATCTCAAAAAATAGAGTAAACATCTGTGACGCCTCTGCTCGCACAGGAGGTGGAGGTGGAAGCCCCTCAGATACAGCTGGCACAGTCCTCTGAGTAGGTGGTGGACCTCCGAAAGCAGCTGACACTCCAATCACCGGAGAAGTGACTAGTGCAGGCCCTCGGGATATCGTAGACCTCTCAGAAATTGCTCTCCCCTGCTGTGATCTAGTCTTAGGCAGCATCCTGAGACAAAGTGAAAGAAAGAATCAATATGGCACAAGATGTAAGACATCAAGGAAAGGACAGTTTAAGAGATCAAGTATCAATATCAAAGGAGAATAGTTGAATCAAATTTTTTTCCCTAGATATGATTGAGTATCTCAGCCTATATCCTATATCCTATTGCAGGCTCGCAGTAGTATAACTAAATTGTTGCACTACTACGACATCACATACTTTGTGAAGCTGGACCTGCATGGGCCACCACCAAAAATGTGTCACGACCACCACCCGGTATAAGGGTACAAGTCAGAAACAATGCTCAGCCTACGCTGCAGAATCGATGGTAGAACATTGTCTAGATAATCTATCTAACAATATAAAGGACCACAAATAATGATAATATACTCAATCACAGAACTAAGATGGAAAGCATAAATCAGATAAAGAATAGAATAGTCACAATACAACTCATGAGTATAAAATAATACATCAATGAGTCTGAAGAAATAACAGAATAAGCTGGTGACAAATCCAGTACAAAAGAATACTACAGAGCTACAACTCCTGGGTCAACTGTCTCAGTTGGAATAAGTCCCTCCTGAGCCAGGGTCTCAGAATCTAAACCCACAACATCCTGGGGTCCATAATAGGTAGGGTACCACTCCTTAGTGTCATCTGGAAAAATATATCCAGTCAGAAAAGGAGTATAGTACATCTCTAACAGTAGTTCTAATCAATGATAAAAACTATGTAACAGTAAATAGCTGTGGATAAACAAGATGCACAATATATATAAGAGATATAAATATAATAAGGAAATACTGCAAATAAATACAATAATGAACAATATGCCAATGAAACAAGGATACTAATGACTAAGTGTGTGAGTACTAGCTTAACATGTGACTGGCTTGGGCAAGATGCAATGCGGCCTGGCTAATCATACGTGCGGTGTATGATCAACACTATTCAGTAATCAGTACTTGATACAATAGGGATATTGATCATATATCTATACTAATACTCTCCACCCCGACTGGTATAATAGATCCAACCACGGTATGCTATGGCATAAGATTCTCCAAGAAGATAACTAGTCTTCCCGAGAATCGATGTCTGTATATGTACAAGATAACCAATGAAATAATACTTGTACCATATACACCATATACCAAGAAATAATATCTCATGACGAGATCCAGATATACCAATCCGTGTAACCATAGTGTCGAGAGAACATGGATATCTATACTAAATATAATAAACCTAGAGGATATCATAAATGAAAAACTATCAGAGAATGTACTCGCCTGAAGTCGAAAGAATAGTCTCACAGATGTCTGACTCGGCGCCTCAAAGACCTAGATATGGAATACAACATCAATACAAGGTTCCAAAAAGAGAATAAGTTATACTAGACAACTTCTAGGCCAATAAGTCAATTCTAAGTCAAAAGTCAACTATGGTCAACTCTAAGGTCAACTATGGTCAAACCAAGGTCAACTATCTATTTCTAGGTTGCACAAGTCTAACACAAAAATCTTGGGACAAGATATTAAAATCTAAGTCATAAAAACCATATCTTAAAATATTAGGATACCGTATCTCCGAATACGTAAATTCCAAGGTAACATCAAAATACATATATATCAAACAATTATGTATAATAATAAAGAATATCAATTTACACATCAAATAGGTACCATAGTTTTGAACCAACTTGATATCTCAACAAAAATCACAATCTTGATACCCAAACCTCGTATCTTGAGTATCCCTATTTACCTTAGTCTCCTCAAGGTAATACTCAATACCTTGATATAATAATTACCCTCATATATAATATATAAGTATATACTAATATTATACATATAAGGAATATAGCAATAATAGTATATTATCTCAATATCAATATATATATATATATATATATATATATATATATATATATATATATATATATATATATATATATATATATATATATATATATATATAAGTATAAGTATATAAACACATATATATATATATTTGCCTATCTGTCACTGAAAACTGTGTTGAAGAACACAGATACACTGATACCAAACTTTTAGTGACAGTTCTGGCTGTCACTGAAGCCGCCATCGCTGCTGCTATTGGAATTCTGCACTGCTGCTGCTACTTTGGTGACGGTTTGCGACCGTCACCACTCCCACTGTCGCCACTGCTGTAATTTCCTGTCGCTGCTGCTGCTATTAATGACAGCGAGAGCCTAAAATTTTATCTTCTCTAGCTCATAACATCGTTCCTGGTATTGCTATTATATACAACAACTAATTTCTAGCATTGGGCTATGCACTTCCATAAATTATTCTAGAGGGTTATGATCATCAATCTTTCCAACTCCCAGTACTTTCCAAATTACTGCTATCTCAAGTACGGGTAGGGTACTACTAGGTCCAATTCTCTTGCTAACCTTCCACACTAGTTCTAGAATCCAAAAAGAACCTATCAACCTACCCTACTGAGGGTAACAATATTTTCAGAGATTATTGCACAAATCATGTCTTCTGTCGTCTGAACTACGATCTTCTTCTGGAGGGAATCATCAGGCACAAGCATTCCTCTTCCCGAATAATAGGATTTGAGAAACAATGATAATGATATTGACAAAAATTGAACGAATACAAATTGGAAGTCCAAGGGCGATAATCATATACAAAGTGAGTTTTTAAAATCGATTATGGATTGAGATCCTATACAACAATAAATCATTCCTAATTTGCAAGCTCGCTTGGCATAGTCAGGTGACCAAGACGATTTAAATCGGACCTGCATGGGCCACCACAAAAACATGCCATGCCCCAGTCCCAAAATATATAGGACCAGGAATACGCGACACACCAGCTACGCAATCGACCAGACTCTGGTCTGAATCAAATACGTAAAAGCTGTATAATAAAGGGCACTATCTAAAATCTCATAAATGTAAACATCTATGTCTCAATCCACAATGAACAAAAATATACAAGAAAGAGCTGTATGTGCTAAAGTCGACCGCCAAATAACACACCAACTCGAATAGACTCGAGAAAAAATATGAGTCTATAAAAATTAGGCTACAACAACAGATGAATAATCAATATAAAATAACCATAATGCCGGTATATATGATGTGAGTACCTGGTACAATGCCCGTAAGACATGTAACTCCATCAGCAACTCCAAATGCTCCGTAATCGTCTATGCTGCAAAACTGGCAGGGGACCAGGTCCTTAGAGGGACGTAACAAGGTACAAAAATATAGCATGCCAAAGTACAACAGAAAGTACAAGTGCAACGACGGTGTAGTCTAGCATAACCAACTAAGTGAGACACAGTTTGAAGACAATGTTCGACGCATAGGCTGTCCAAAATAAAACCATAGCTCCGGACACGGAAATACACGGGACGTACCGCAGCTCCGGGAAAAGAGTCACACGGGTGATACAACTACTCTAGATACAGGATAACTATAAAAATAGTACATATACATATATAAGTGCATGCAGAGGAGCCCAAACGTCTAGTAACTATCTTCCCCATCCCAAGCGGTCAATGATTATGCGTTGAACCTGATCCTCTATCTAACAGTCGCGTCACATAGAAATAACTATCAACAGACGTGACCCTAAGGTCGTCCCAGTCTCTGATCATGATGTCAGTATCAGGATATAGGAAATCTGGCACGATAACAGTGTATGGACGTGTCCTAGGGTTATGATATACACAGGTACGTACATCAAGGTGTTGCGAACATCTAACACTCGTTAAAAGACGTTACCGACGAACGTCTGTACCCGATTTTGACCCGGACGCAGAGTAACGATTCTAATCAAACTCGTGCACAATGCACATAATAAAATAATAAATATCTGGTAACTAAAATATAGGGTGGCAAGGTACACTTGCCTTCGTCCGGCTGCTGATGACGGGGATCCGGTACCACATCCAAGTCTGCAGGTCCTGTAGTACCTAGAGTCGAGATACAAACTCAATCAATCAACTATCATATGGCAAACAGGGATGTGACACACGTCTAAACATATGCTCAGACTCAGCTATAATCACAGGGACACGATGCTAGAGGGTTGACCAAGGTTGACTTGGAGCACGTTACATCTAATCAAATTAAACATCTGTACAATATTATCAATCCAAACCTCAATCTTACTATGTTCATCACGATATTCTGTAGTTCAAAACATGATCCAATCCTCAGTTTTACCTCAGTGTTCACAGATGTTAACATGCACATTGACGTCCCAAGCTCAATAAATAATTAATATTCTCATTCCTTAATCACGGTCTCATAATTTGATATTATACCTATTTCATGATCGAACACCTGCTCCTAATGTCCATCAACATTTTAATATCATATTAATTTTCAGCAATAGTTTACAACAGCTAAAACAACAATAACCAATTTGCGTTTAATAATTAGGATTTTACCCTAACCGTCTCGTATGGCACTAAAAACCCAATCTCAAATTATAGCACTTTTTAACCATCACGCGTATATATATTCTATGTCCTCAAACAACTTTATTAACAACTTCCAATATTAACCCAAGGATCGATATCCCTCTACCATTTTTATTAATTAATCTGCTCCTTGGTATTAATCAATGTTTTAATATCACCATCCTTTCTCAAGCATTTAAATGCATGCACAACATCAAACCCTACTCAATACATAATCCATAACCCTAAATATTAACTAAGCATGTTGACCATCAATGCATAAAATTCATAACATTTAAATATAATCAACCCCTAAAACTCAAACCTATACAACCCTAAAACTCACATGCAATAAACAACACTAATCATTAACACTAAACTAAAAATACATAAAATAATTTATACAAAAATATAGAGGGGGGAGTGGTTCACCTCGGCGAGGTGGTTGCTGGCCGGAGGGTGGTCCCTGGAGGTGGTGTTGGTTATGCTTGGCTCGGCCGGGGGGGGAAGTGGTAATGTGATGGGGAGAAAGCTGGCCGGAGCGGTGTGGCTCGGCCGGAGGGAGAATCTCGGCCGGGTAGCTGAGTTCAGCGGGTGGCCGGTGGATGGAGGATAATGGCTGCAGCGGGGAGACGCCGCTGCTCGGCGGGATGGCACTGTCGAAGTCGCGGGGAGGAGGTTGGCTCGTGGAGGCTCGGCTAAGGGCGGATGTGGAGGTGGTGATAATGGTGTGCGGTGGTGGTAGTTAAGACTGGAGGTGGTGGGAAGAGCAGCTGGCCGGAGCAGTGGCTTGGCACAGCGGGGTTGCTCGTCGTCTAGAAGTGCAGGGTGGTCATCGATATGCTGAGGAACAACAACAGTGGCGGTGATGGAGGAGGTAGAGAAGTCGTCGGAAGTTGGCAGCGCTGGTGGCGGGGAGAATCTTGGGTGGGGTGAAGCTCGGGTGAGGTTCTTCAAGCAAAAAGAAGAAGGAAGGAAGAAGGAGAAGAAAAAAAGAAATATTTCGGTTGAAATATGAAGAGGGAGGAGAGAGAGAGGGTTGTGTTCTCTATGTTTGGGGATTAGGGCCGGCATGGGGAAGAGTGTGGTGATGGAGACATTATATAGGGAGTTATGTGAGGGTTGTGTGGTGTGGATAAGCCCAATTCAAATGAATGGTGAGAATTTCACATGGAGAAAAATTCCTCATCCAAAGGAGAGAGAGTGGGGAGGGGCTTGACCGGTCAAAGAAGAGGGGTGAGGCTTCTTCATTGGTCTTGACCAATGAGGTTATGACACATGTTACAATATTTGTAATTAAGCCCCTTAAGTTTGGGTATTTGCACAAACACATGAAATGATGGAAAAATTATGGAAGAATTGGTGTTTGGTATTTTGTAGGGTGAGGGGGTGTTGTGTGTTTTGCATGGGCTTAATTAAATGGGTACTGGAATTAAATTAGGATTAAAATAGGATTAGACAAAGTTGGTATCCCCAATTTAATTAGAATAAATTATCATGTGCTCTTAAATTAAATGGGGGCACATGGGATCTCAATTGGGAGTGACACAAAGGTCATGAATGGTGTAGGCTTGGTGTCAGTCTTGGACCCTTTTATTGGTCCGGCTCAACGGGTTAAGTTGGTGTCTCAAAATTGATGGCAACGACACAGGTGCGCGATACGGGATTAAATAATAGATTTCGGTTATGGAAATTGTACAATTAATTTAGAGCACAAGGAAAAATAATTTTGAGCGACAAAAAAGTCCAGCGCCTAAATTGGCGTGTCAAGTCAAGAGTACGACAATCTGTTGAAATTTATGGGCTGATGTTGGGCTCCGAATATTGTAACAACGGTAGGGTGCGCCAAGGGTTTAATTAAAAATCAGACATCTGTAACCTTACTCTAAACCTCAATCATCTGCTGCTAAACCAAAATTTTCTAACCCATACCAGACTATCTATAAAAATAAATGAGGGGGTTTATACGGCTCGACCTCCTCCATATGCTCATCTGTCTCCATATTTCCATCAGCAGGAGGAACGCTGGATGAGGGAGTACTATCAGGCCTGGAACTACTCGTCCCAAGAGTGATGCCATGTAACATTGTCGCAGTCGAAGATGTGATTGGTCGATATACTGGAGTACTAGGTGATAAGGATCCAGAACCAACAGTAGGAAGTACCGGAGGAACACTCCATCTACCTCGGGACCTGCCGAACCCTCTGCGTCGTCCTGTCATACCTGATAACAACATATGATGAATAAAGAAATACACAAATATATAGTATATTCTACAGTCAAAATGTTATGCATATCTCACAGCATTCATAGAATTGCATAGTAAATAACAAGTGGTGTCACAAGTCTAAATAGATAGTACATTCTACAGTCAAAATATAATATATATTTTCATCAAAATAGTACATTCTACAGTCAAAATATAGTACATTCTACAGGCAAAATATTTTATTTTTAATCATCTTCAAAAAATTTATCTTGTTCGCCTTTCTCGTCCTCCTCTTCCTTTTCCTCTTCATCTTTACTTTCATCTACTTCGTCTTCATCTTTGTCTTCCTCTTCGGATAATTCTACATCTTCTACATTATTACTCGTATAATGAGTAACTTTCGTTGAGTCCACATCTATAATATTTGTTACAATAGGTAGCTCGTCCTCCTGATAAGCTATTTCGTCAACGTCAAAGGTATTTCTAGCTTTAGTCTTGCATACTGCCCACCAATCAAACCTTGTTGTCCCCCGTCTAGGATAAGTTATGAAGTACACGAGCTGAGCCTGACTTGATAGGACAAATGGTTCATAGCCTTGATATCTACGCTTGTAGTTTATATCCACAAGGCCATGCTTGTCAATTTTCCAACCTTGATCTTGAATCGGATCAAACCATTCATACTTGAATAGCACGATCTTAGCAGGTTCTCTACCATAATTATATGTCAACTCCATAATCTCTCGTAAGATGCCAAAGAAATCATTGCCTGGATCGACGTTTTTGTAGTTCAAAGATTTGATACACAAACAACTATTTTTTGTGGAATCAAGATCCAGAAAGCTGTCTCTGATTGGAGCATTTGTTGACTTGAACCTAAACCTATTCACACAGAAACTTGGCCATATTTTGAAGGCAGTAATTAGTCCCTTGGCTAGAGTTCTAATAGATTTAGTCTCGGGTGTTATTAGACGATCGACCTAAATACCAAAGTAGCGATAGTAAGTTATTTATTGTGCAAGTGCATACAGAAAAAGTAATTACCAAGCTCCTTACATATGTGCTCAACTAAGAAGAAAAATTGTGTCTTATTTCTTGTTGTACTTTTTTGTCTGTTATGTAGGGTCTAACCCACCTCAACTCATCGTTATATGTGCTGAAAAACAATGAAGCAACCGCTGATTAGTAGCATAATAGTAGCTTATACTATTACATTGAGATAACGTAAACATGGATATATTATTACTTACCTCTCTAGCTTCTCCACTTTATCCTCATCGCAATTGAGTAATATATACAACTGAGCAGCCCTTAGCTCATCGTCATTCAAATATCTCTTCTTCATTTTTCTCGAAGGCTTTCCGGACGCATTGAATACTTTGAGTATTGCATCATTAGATTCCTGGTATCCGTCATCGTTTCTCGGAGCTTTCATTCTATTAGTAGCAACACGAGGTTTGAAATACGTCAAGCAAAAGTTTGTAATCTCCTCGAGAACATAAGCTTCACAAATAGAGCCCTCAACCCGTGCCTTATTTTTTACCTTTCCCTTTAGGTGATTCAGATGCCGCTCGAAGGGGTATATGCACCGATAACCGACAGGACCACAAACACGTGCCTAATAGGAAATATGAATTGGCAAATGCTCCATAGAGTCGAAGAATCCAGGAGGAAACACCTTCTCGAGCTTGCATAGTATTACCGTAATGTCCTTCTCATGCTTTTCTAGACGATCGACGAGCAACTTAGTAGAACAAAGATCTCTGAAGAATATGCTGAGCTCTCTCAATGGATCCCAAATGACCTGCGGTAAGAATTCCCAAAAAACAATCGAAAGTAACCTCTCCATGAATACGTGACAATCGTAGCTCTTCATACCCGCCAGTTTGTTCTCCTTGAGGTCTACGCATCTTCTCAAGTTCGACATGTACCCGTCTAGAAATTTTAGACCCTGAATCCACCTACAAAGTCTCCCTTTATCATCTTTCTCCAGTGAGAAAACTGACTTAGGTTGCTTTAACTTTCCATTCCCCTCCTCTATCAAATGCAACGCAGGACGTCTACATATTTCTTCTAAGTCTAACCTGGCCTTGGGATTGTCTTTCGTCTTCTCCTTTACCTCAATTACAGTATTAATTATGTTATCAAACATATTCTTCTCGATATGCATGACATCAAGGTTATGTCTGATCAGATTGGTGCTCCAATATGGCAGATCCTAGAATATACTCCTCTTCGTCCAGTTATGGGTGCGACCAAATCCGTCACACTTATACCCCTTAGCAGTCTCTTCGATATTACTTGGTAAATCTTTTACCTCTTTCCATATTGTGTATCCGAGCCACCTTGGCGGTGGATTGGCCTTCTCCACAATGCCCGTACGAAAAGCATTCATGTTCATCCGTACGGATAATCCTTCGGCAGAAATTGTCGATGACAATCGAAGAAACATGGTTTGCCTCCGTGTTTCAAACGAAAAGCCTTAGTATGGTCCATGCAATACGGACATGAGAGATGACCATGAGTGCTCCATCCCGATAATATTTCATAGGCCGAAAAGTCGTTGATGGTCCACATAAGTGCTGCTCTCATCTAAAAATTTGCTTTCTGGAAACATCGTACATGTTGGCACCTACTTCCCACAGCTGATTCAACTATCTATCAAAGGCTATAAATATACATCGATGTTTCTCTTCGAATTGTTCAGACCCGGGATAATAATGGTTAGGAACATATACGGAGTCTTTATGCACATCCAAGGCGGTAGATTGTACGGAGTGACGATCACAGGCCAACACGAATACTGGAAGCCCGAAAGTCCGAATAGGGTAAAACCATCGGAGGAGAGCCCCAATCTGACATTACACGGATCCAAAGCAAAATCTGGATACTCTCGATCAAAGTGCTTCTATGCTTTTCCATAGGATGGATGATCCAATACCCCTTCGATCTGTTTCCGCCTGTGCCAACTCATATTTTTTGCAGTCTCCTTCACCATAAACAACCTCTGCAATCGCGACGTCAAAGGCAAGTTGTGCATCGAATCGGCAGGCTTCTTTGCACCGACAGACTTTCCTCTTCCAGTAGCCTTGTAGCGATCAGCACCATAAAATCTGCACGCATCTTCATCCTTGTTATCTTTGTAGTACAACATGCACCCATTGTGACATGCATCGATTTTCTCGTATCCCATCCAGAGCGATCTCACCATCCTCTTAGATCGGTAGAAGTCTTTAGGCAACTTTGTATCCTCTGGTAAGATCTCTATAATCAAATTCATCAGTCGGTTATAGCATTCTTACGACATGTTAAAATCGGACTTGATGCTCAACAATCTTGTAACCACCTCCAACGGTTAATGATCTTCACAACCAGGATGTAATAGAGTCCTTGCATTCTCCAGCAACTCCATAAACTTTGCAGTATTGGTATTCGGTGCCTCCTCAGTTGCATCATGATTGTCCGGGTCAAAACTAGGTCCCGCCGCATCAAAAATCATGTTCATCCACCCGTCGTCGTAAGCAGCGTGGTCGTGAACATCCATATACGGCTCCACATAAGGCTCGGACTCTGATGCTAAAGACACAAGTTCTCCGTGCACAGTCCACTGATAGTAATTTGGCGTAAAACCCTTCGAGTACAAATAATATGTGACTTCCACTTCTGCATGATATTTCAAGTTGTGACATCTCACACACAGACACTTAATTTTGGTACCATCCATGTATTGAGGGAACGCCTTGGCGAAATACAGGAACAGATGTACACCCTCAATGAATTTATCTCGTACATTACACATGTCATTAGGATGACTGTTGTACATCCACGAATGATGATATAAATAGTAATTCATATCCATTTCTAGATACTTCTGCAAAAATAAATAAACATCGTTCAAGTATATACTCATCGTTAAATACAGTACATGCACTGATACTCCTAGTCCTAGTATATATACTCATCATTAAATACAGTATGATTCTCTGGAGGAAGATAAGAACTGCTCTAACTTGATGCACAATGCCCTGTGTGACAGTCTGTGTCCTATAAATCAAATTACTACGAAGACTTAAGTCATTTTTGTTGTCAAATTTTACACCCTTTGTGACAGTCTGTGTCATGTCTGTGTCAGTGTGTGTGTCGTATCTGTATCAGTGTTATGCACATCTGTGAGAGAGAAAGAGAGAGAGAGAGAGAGAGATCGAACTAATATTACTACCTTAACTAACATAATACTCTAGACATTACCTTGACGAGACACTTAAAAGTCATGACTAGACTAATACACCAAGGCCTCCCTTGACTTACTTTTACCTGGATTTGATTTTTCCCTCCTGTTGCACTTACTGCTACATGATCATATGCAGCTGCTGCTGCTACCTAATGCATGAATATTGGCGTATAGGTACTCACTCCTTGCTATCACTGTGTTGCTATTGCAGATCTCCTACCTGCACCCAATCTTGCAGTGCACCATTATGTGCACTGCCTCACTTGAATGCCTGAGCTCCGTCACACTTCCCAACTGAAAGTATTTTGCCACTGAACATACTTTCCCTCCTTGATTACACTCAAGTGTTTCCTTGCCCCGCACCTGTCTCTGATATAGAGTATCAGTTTTTTTAGGCAACTCTTGTTGCTACTGCACAACAAAGGCACTGCACTCACTTGCCACTTGCCACTTGCCACTTGGTACTACTGTTCTTGAGTGTGTATCAACTGATACCACTCCTCATCATAACAGACCCCCCCCACCAAGTCTGATACTCTGTATCAGTTCTTTACTGATACATCTAGCTCACAACATAACTCCCTATCAGTTGGACAACTGACACTCTCCCAGTTCTCCATACTGCTGTTACTGCAGTTGCTTACCTGCTCGAGTCCCCTCTCTCACCTTCAACCACTGCTATTACCTTAACCAATACTGTGCATTGTGCACTGCTATCCAACCTGACATTTCCTCCTGCACCTTGCTGCTCACATACTTCCTTTCTTGCAATAATTTAACACAGCACACCCACACCCACACCCACACCCACCACATGGACTGAACTCACATGCCCATGGCTAATTGCCAACGACCACTAGAACAGTTCACACTCCTTACCACGACCACTAGAACACAACACACTCAATTTTATAACACAGTCCAATCACCACTTCACCAAAGTGCTCATGCACTTGTCTAGCACTCCTACATCCCATATCATACACACATCAAATACACCTATGTATACACATGTACAACTAAGCAAATTTCCTTCGTCAATATAGGTATCTCACAGACACACACAATACCACAGTCAATCTATCAAACACCTTTAGTGCCACACTATACACACAGTGTGTGTGTGTGTGTCGTGTCTGTGTCAGTCACGTATGTGTGTGTCATATTTGTGTCAGTGTCTGTCACATGTGTGTGTGTGTCGTATCTGTGTTAGTGTCATGCCATATCCAGAGAGAGAGAGAGAGAGAGAGAGAGAGAGAGAAGAGAGAGAGTTAGGGTTAGGGTTAGGGTTAGTGTCATGCCGTGTCTGTCATGTGTGTGTGTCATGTCTGTGTCAGTATTATGCCGTATCCTGTGTGTGAGAGAGAGAGAGAGAGAGGGAGAGTTACGGTTAGGGTTAGTGTCATGCCGAAAGAGAGAGTTATGGTTTACCTAGAAGAGGAGGAGGGGGACGCCGGAGTGGGACGCTGTGGAGGGGCACCGTGCAGTTCGCCGGAGAGTGGGGGGGGGGGGAAGAGGGGGATTTTAAAAAATTGGGGGGAAGATTTCGACAGAAGGGGGGTTCGAAACCTATATAAAAATTTTAGCGACGTTTAGCGACGCCAACTTATAACGTCACTAATAAAAATATTTTGCGATGTTATTGACGTCGCTAAAAACGTCGCTAAATGTCTAAAAGAGTAACGTCGCTAAATACGTCGCTAAACGTTGCTAAACCATAAAACTCAGTGATGTTTAGCGACCTTAAATAAACTTATAGCGACTATTCTTTTAAAAAACTGAATTACAGTCGCTAAACGTCGCTATATGTCGCCAAACAGCGACTTATAGTGACGTTGGTCTTTGGAGTCGCTGAATTCTTTAATTTTTAGCGACGTTTTGCTTTGATATCTCTAAAAACGTCGCTAATCCCGTAATTTTTAGTAGTGCGCGCATAGGGAGGATACATCCCTGGGACCAGTGGAGAGCAGCCACTATCACAGGTTTCGTGTGATATCTTTGACCCCGTTGATACACTAGCACCAGACTTCGTAGACTGATCTGACGCAACAACATGATGTCCAGACTTTGAGGGCTATGCCGATATTGCAGCTCCGAGCGACCGACGTCTCAGTAGGCACCTACATCGCAACCGGAGGTTTCGTTGCCACCACCTCCACCTTTCCACCTCAGATGCCATACGAAGCCTTCCTACCTAAGATGTCACAGCCGAAGGGACAACCACAGATATTCCAATTCTTTCAGGCCATGATGTAGGCCCAGTGGCATCAGGCCGAGACTATGAGACAGAGCTTAATGGCAGTCCTGGAGAGACAACCAGCACCAGCACCTGTACCAGTGTTAGCTCCATCGGTAGGCACGATAAAGGGTTTTCGTCAGATGAACCCGGGGACCTTTATGGGTAGCGAAACAATAGAGGAGATCTAAGATTAGGTCGCCAATACGGAGATGTTACTGGAGGCTTCTCAGCTACCTCTAGATCTATGGATGACCGCGGTGGGGGCCCAGTTGAAAGAAAATGCCCATCACTGGTGGGACTCTATAGAGTGCATCGTCGGCAAGAAACAAACATAGAAGCAGTTTTTGGAATACTTCAATGCGAAGTACTTTCTAGCTACGGTCAGGAATGCACTCTACTCTCAATTTCGGCATCTGGAGCAAGGAAACAAGACTGTAGACGCGTATGATGCGGAGTTCAGTCATCTTAGCATATTTGATACCGTCCTGCTACCAACTGATTTAGAGAAGGCCAAGATGTTCCACAACGGACTGACTTGCGAGCTCCAGAGATTTACTAGCTTGCAGGCGAGGATCTCTAACGAGGAGATTCTGACAAAGGCCAGGATCCAGGAGGCTATTGGCAGAGGATTGATGAGTCAGAGGCATCCCAGTGTAGCCGTATCAGCTAGGGCACAACCAAGAGCAGGAGGACCGATCTGTCATCCAGGAGTGCAGACACAGCAGAGGGTTGCACCGTATTAGCAAAGAGAGCTTCCGATATGTCACTTTTGCAGAAAGAAGGGACATGTTCAGAAAGATTGCAAGAGAAGGTTAGGACAGTATTTACGATGCGGATCGAGCCAACTTCACGCAAGCAAAGTTGTCGCTTTCCAGAACCAGAATACTGGAGAGCGGAGGCCGACAAAGCCAGCTACATATATCAGAGTACTCTATGCCCCGAGATACGGTCACGGTTGTCTAGATATGTGAGGGTTTACTTTACAATCAATCAGAAAATCCTGAATCAAGATTCCTAAGTGTCTCAATCTCAAACATGCAATAAGTTTACAAGATATATGATCACCAAACATATAAAAGTAAGACATCCTAAACTACACATACCCAGATGATCATGAAGCTAGTTATGAAGAACTAGCAGAGTATAATATTACATGATCAGTTCTAGCTATAGTCTAGAATATGCTTTATATGTAGGCCCGCAGGTTGCAGTATCAAGAATTCTAAAACATGAGCTAAACACGTGTTCAGTGGCTAAACGCCTTAAAAGTTTAATATACATGATAAAGTGGGTGAGGAAGAATAAACTAACTCATATCCTCAGGTGCTCCTCGTGTTCACCATATTGAAGAGGAAAGTATGGAAGATCCTGTAGTCCTGCTCCAAAATTTGGCCATACAAAACCAGTAGGGTCAGACCCCAAACAATAAGTACCACAAGAAAGCCAAACTTATGAACTACCATCATGCAGAAAAAATTAGTAAGAATAGCAGGTAAAATAATAATTAAACAGTTCTAGAGTAATTAAATAAGGACATCTGGAATCAGTACTCCGATTCACCCATTTTTGGATCAGCTGTTAACTAAATCAAGACAATACTAGACTAGAAATTAAGCAATCATGCCCAATTATGCCATATGGCTTGCTATCATTAGCTAACTATGGTTATCACAGTCCTAGTTACTAACATATACAGTTTGAGATTTCTTACAGCCACATGCCCTGCAGACTATCCGGATTATCCAGACGAATGAGTACATAATATAGATTTATCAGGTATAATCATTTTTTGGTAAATGTAATACTCGACGGCGTGCTGGAAGTGTGCCCCTCTCGACGGAGAGCTCCAAATCTATCAGGTGTCGTTGGAATACCGAAATTGCATGTAGCAGAAAATCTCTTTAGATGTTATCTAGATTGTTATTCTAGTTATTATCCTGGACAAGTTATCAAGAATTTATGATCGTGGTGCTCAGAAATTTGGCCTTAGACATGGTGCAAGACATGACAGGATCTTAGCAAGTACAATCAAAATCAACTATGGGAATACGTGACTTGAAATACAGGTACTACTAATAGCCTTGATCAAGACGGTTACAGGAATTCTCGAGTCATGAGTGCGCTACATCGAGCCACTATCAGGAGTATCAGGATCAGGAGTATCAGGGTTATCAGTTCCAGGTCAAGATTCAGGAGTTCATTTATAATGTATATTCACTTAGCTCATGTCAGGAAATCAAGATCCATATCAAGAATATCATGTTCAGGAAATAACCATACTTAACTAAAAATAACTGGATAAAAGAGAACCAAGGAAACATCAAGTGCTAAGTATTACTAATAAAAGAATAATAGCATACATGCACATAAATCAACAATTTAGGATTGGCGCATAATCAAGCAAGCAAATAAAATATTTGCACATAATGGGCCAAAAACCATTATTGGCGCACAAATGACCAAACAACATTGGTGCACAAATTACTAGTTCGGGTAGTTTTTGGCGCACTTTGATACAAAAAGTGCTTTAAGCAAAAGATGGCAGACAAATAATACTAAAGCGCACTTCTAGAACCTTGGCTCACGTCATCAAGTATGCTATAAAGGAGGGTTGGCGCACAATTGCCAAACTATCATTGACGCATAATAATTAAAGTACACCAGCTATGAACTTGGCGTACTTTTACCAAGTATGCCAATAGTTTAAGTTTGGCGCATAATCAACCATGGGAAGGTCTACTAAAAAATAAAACACTACTCTCAAGTATGGAACAGCAGTCGAGACACGACATTCGAGAATACGACAGTTGAGGCGATATCAAAGTCAAGGCTTGCCCATCAAGAAAATTCAAAGAAAGGAATTAGTGCACCAACAGAGGCTTGGCGTACTTTCTCTTAATTGACGAGGATGAACGCTCGAATGTGCGTCATCGAGGATTTCTCTCAAAAGTGCGCCAAGTTTCTGATAGCCTTGGTACATTTTTGCAAGGATTTGGTTAGATGATATTCGTACAAAACGTACGCAAGAGGAGTAAGTGCGCCCAGAGTTCCTAAGTAGTTTCCTAGCACATTTTATAAGAATTTAAATGTTATGCTGAATGCAAGTATTTTTTTATGAGATAGTGTCACGACCCGCACCCGGTATAGGGGCACGAGTACATGGGTACGTTCAATATACGCCGCAGCATCGACGGTAGAACGCTGTCTCGGTCTTCTATACTAGTTTACATCTTACACAATATAAATAATATATGTCATTCCATCTCAACTCTAAATGATACTCAATCACATATAAAACTAAAGAAAGATTTTAAGCACAATATGGAATAGAAAGAATATAAATACAAGTCTCAAAATAGCACATGTCCAACTCAATATCTAAACACAACTCAAGATCTCAAAATAATAATATAATCCACAATCTAAATAAAAACAACTACTACAAGGTAGGGAAATCTAAATGGCTTCAGTATCTGGCACTACATCCTTATATGACACTCTATCTGTTGGTCCATAGTAAGTGGGACACATCCTCTCTAACCATTCATCTGAAAAATATATCCAGTCAGGATTGGAACAAAGTATAACCCAATAGCAGTTCCAATTAATTGATAATAACTATAAACAGAAATAGAGAATATAATACAAGACGAGAAACAATGAACAATATCAACTATGGTAGAAGAAACAGGTAAACAAGAACAATATGGTATACACTGATAATGATGAATAGAACAAGACAATAGAATGAAACAATGAACTAGAATATGGTGAAGAACTGTAACTATGCTAAGTGATTGAAATACTAGTTAGATATGTGATCGGCTTGGGTGAAAATTGTATAATTAACGTTGGATAAATATTGTCTAAGTTAAACATTGAACATTGTCTAGGATTTGATCACATATCTAGCTAACACTTCCTCTTTTCCCCGACTAGTACAATAGATCCAACCATGACACGTTACGATACAAGATACTCAAGGTATTGTAAACAATAAACCTTGGACATTAAACATTGAATATTGAACATTGAATATTAAAACATTGTCTAAGTTAAACATTGAGAACACGAGGAACAATGAAACAATATATATAACATCCCTTGACTGATCCATGTGTATACTAGTCCGTGTACCAATGTGTCAAGAGTCATGTAAAATATTTCTAAATACTTACATTATAGTAATTATCAAATAATAGAAACTATCAGAGAATGTACTCGCCTGTCATCCAGAGCAATGAATGTCAAACTGTGTCTTAACTGGTGTCACACAGACCTATATATGGAATATTATATTAATACAAGGTGTTAGAATAAAATTAAGTTAAACTATTCAACATCTAGGT